>JARFYF010000050.1:9698344-9711026 GCA_030265395.1 Rhina ancylostomus
TTCAATGGTTCTCTCAAACTATATCATGTTTAAACTTGGAAAAAATTAGGAGTGGTACTGTTGATCCTTCGCTTAAACTTGAAGATATTTGGAGTCCATTTATTCATTATTTTCACATGATGTAGATCCCCTTTCAATAACTTTCCAACTTAGAGGAACAAAGTTGATGACATAATATTGCTCTGTTTCTACTGAGAAATTTTAGTCCAGTCTTTTTTTCTTTTTTTGTTTTTTTTGAAATTTTTCTGTTTAGTTTATATTGTTTATAATTTTTCTTATTGATTTGGGATTTTTTTCCTTTTTCTTTTCTGAATTTATATAATAAATCTTTTTCTTTCTTTTATATTATATTCATTAACTAAGAGATTGTTGGATCTACAGACTTTTTAAAATATTTTATTGTTCTTTATGATCATCTATGCCATGATTGTTATCCTGATCTTTTGTAATACATGTACAAACATTGATGCTATATATTAATCTGTATTAATTTGAAAACTAATAAAAAGATCGAAAAAGAAAGAAAAAGTATTCAGCGAAAACTACAAATGATTGAAAATTTATTCGTGCATCATGTTGTATTTCAGCCACATAATGTACAGAACTTGTTTTTAGGGATGTCAGTCTCACTGGCAAAGCCAGCACTTATTGTTCATCCCTAATTTCATTTGAGTAGGTGATGCTGAGCTACTTTGAACAGTTGCAGTCCATCTGGTGAAGTTACTTTGCATTCCTTTTGGGCAAGGTAGTCTAGGATGTAGACCAAGTGACAGTGAGATAACGTCAATGTGTTTCAAAGTCAGGATGGTGTGCAACTTGGTTTTGTGGCCAAACTGTTCTCGAGCAAAGCGTTTACCATATCCCAGTGGAACCATTGAAGCTAAAAGTGACTGATTCCCACAGAGATGATTTGTTATTTTGCGAGTCACATCTTGCACTTGGCTAGGTCAAGAGAACCTTCTGCAGACGTGAGCATCTTTTCCTGTCACGTTTGGTTTCTGGGACTAATCTCGCTGGGAATATGATCAGAGGAAATTAATTTAAGGAGAAATAAAAGGCAGCTTTAAATCCAAACATATACGGAACTATGCATCTAATTTGTGGATGTTTATGGTACTGATGGAACAATGGGAGGGAAAACAATGTGTTAGGAAGTAAAACTTCCTGACCATGATGATTAAATCTTCTGCCTTTTGAAGACTACGGTCATTGAGATTTTTATTCATTCATTATGTGGACTTAACTGCTTACAAGGCCAACATTTATTATATGTCTTTTAATTACTCCTGAATTTAGTGGGTTGTTGGGCCATTTCGGAGGGAAGTTTCCAGTTGCTCATCTTGCAACTGGAATCATGTGACAGGGTTAGGAGGGCAAATTTTCTTCTTGGAGAACATTAATAAACTGGGTGGGTATTTATCCAGAACTTTTATGGTTGGTCTTATTAATATCAGCATTTATTCCAGGTTTCTTTAATTTCTTGAACTCCAGTTACCCAGCTCCCAAGATGGCATTGGAACTCTTGTTTCTGAATTGTTATTCAGTCTCTTAGGCCAGTGTGAAAGCAACTTAATCATTCTACTGCAGTAACACTAAGTGGCTAGTCTGGTTTCCAAATCTTTGAGTGTTTTGGCTTCTTGAAGAGATGTTGTGCTTGTTTAGTAAATTGGGGCAATGTTTCTGTGAATGTAGTTGCTATTGGATTTCTGCAGAGCACCAAGGTCACACAAATATAATTCATTGCAGCTGTTTCTGATGTGTTGAGCTCAATTAAAAATGTGTTTTTGTCTGTTTTATGCTTCAGGTTAGAAGAATCTAGGATGACATCCAGTTTTTTAAATTGAAGATTTATTTGTATAAAAATCACATCAGATTATAAAATATAAAAAATTTGGAGTAAATGTAATTGTATGGTAGGACAAATTTTATTAAGTGATTCTGTGCCTCTTGTTTAAAATGTAATTAGTATTTGATTTTTTAAAAATGAAAGACTTGGAATCCATTTGGGCATAAATAATGTTATTAGAAAGTGCAGACTTAATAAAGTTGGTCTAATTTTTGAATAATTAACAAAAATATAAAAAATCTTGTTCAGATAATATCACATCCCATGGCAAGTTACACTGATAACATGGCAATAGAAACTGGGTTGTTTTAATGTCTAAAATCAAGACAATCTGAATTTGATTTCGTGGGAGGGGAGTTATTATTTGTTTTTCAAGAATTGAAAATTGAAATTTTCAAGTTTAAACAGTATTGATGGAATTGATGTTTCAGGTTGTTAATAAAGTACGTGGCTTTTATCAATGTTCTTTAGGTTGATTGTATTGAAGAAACTCTGCAAAGGTCACAGGAGGAAACTATGATACCTGATCTTAGAGTTGCTGTTCTGCTAGACTGCACAAGAGGGTCTAGAGGTGTGTAAAAGGTAACAATTGTTACCATGAAAATATTTACTTATTCCTGTAATGATGGAAATAATTCCCTGGAAGGATTATAGCAGTAAGTTAATTAATGAAATTGTAATGAAAAATGCCCATTGTACTTTTTGGTGATGACTGAAGGCCGGTTGTATATTTTATGTGTTGTGCTTGCTTTCTCATTAATATTTATAGCATTTTAACAAATAAAGCTATAATTTGTCACATTGTATATGGGATGTTTCAAACTTTAATATGAAGTGACAGAGCAGAATGACTTTTGAAGAGTCAAGCACACTCGTAATGATATAGACTACTCGTGTACTCTGTGTAAGTTGTTCAAAGTTGTGTATTAGATTGGGTGCTCTAAAATTAGTACAGATTTCTCCAGGAGGCTTCCTATTGTGGTCTACTGTTGTTTAGGTTAATGTTGATCTGGGTTTATTCAAGAATATGCTAATAAAACTGGGAAACTCAATTTGGGCTTTTCCCATAAAATTTGGGTGTTCTCCTGGATCCCTCGTGGCTGCTCTTGGGTCTGGATGTTGACGTGTCTTTAGACACTGGGGGCACACTGTCTGACCATGTTTTCATTTGTCACATAGGGAAGTGAAAGTCTGAGGTTAAATAAATATCAGGCTTTTGTCAGGTGTGAAGTTTAGCTACAAAACATGGTTCAAGGGAAAGATGTATGAAAGATAGTTTTGTCCTTTTATGCTGGAGAATTTTTATTCACTTTTCATTTATTAAAATTCTGTGCATTAATAGTTAAGTGAGAAATTTTTAAAATTGAGAATCTGTTAACATTCTATTTGTGATTGTATTGTGCTATTCCATAGGCAAGAAGAACTCTCGAACTATGCTGATTCCATTGCTGAAGAAGTTTCCAAATCAAGTGCGTATCTCTTTATATCACACCCCAGATCTCAGGGGTATTCTTAAACTCCTTGTTCCAGAGCGGTTCAATGAGACAATTGGCCTACAACACATCAAAATCTACCTCGTTGACAATAATGTTATTATTAGTGGGTGAGTATAAAATAGTTGAGCTGTAAGATAGATTAACTATTGCCCCTGATAATTCTGGGAGTTAATAAATATGGTGGCAGAGAATAGAAATCTCCAGTATGCAGGATTTTGCCAAATTTAACTGCAATCTTTATTGTCTTTCTTTTACCCAGATTACCACCCAGTTGTTGTCAGTAGAGAGTCTAGACAAGAAAGCTAGTAATGGCAGGCCAGAGCTGAGCTGACCAATCTGACGGGGAGCAGCTATTGAGGCGATCTGTGCATTGTGGGGCTGGCGACTTGGGATTGTGCTGAGGGATGGGTTGTATCGGTCAATCACAGCAGTGTGGAGAGGGCACTGTCAGGAGATTTACTTACGAGATTTATGTGCTTCCTGTCTCTGTTTAGCTGCTGGATGTCACGAGCTCAGGGAGCTCATTTGACGGCTGCATTTTGGGAATCAGATTTTGATACTGTAATGAAGAGTTTGCCTCTCAATGACAGGACAAAGGCATGCCACAAAACCCTGTAGGAAAATTTACTGATGTAAAGTTGATAGTTTGAAATCATGTTTCACAGTATTTTTTAAAGTCAACCTGACCCACCATTTTGGGAGGATTATGCTAAGCTCTTTAATCAGTTTAATTTCATTCATGATGCAAGTTTTTTTTTCTTTTTTGGTTTTGTGATTTATTTGCCTGATTCACTTGCAGGATGCATTTAATCAGAGTGCATTCAGGATTGAAAAAGGAAATAGGCTGTGTGTTCTCTCTCTACCCCTACCTTCCTGGGAAAATCCAACAACCTGTATTTGTCGAGCACTTTTAAGGCAACAGAATATTCCAAGCTGCAGCGCAGATGCCCAGTATTAGAGGAAAATGGAGGGGTATGGGTATCCTGTCGGTAGAAGGGAATAGCTATGTCAGCACAACATTGTGGGCCGAAGGCCCTGTTCTGTGCTGTACTGTTCTATGTTCTATTATTGACACAAACTGACAACCAGTCAAAGGAGGACACGTCTGGTGAGGTGACCAAAAGTTGGGGCAAAAAGAAAAAGAAAGGTTTTAAGGAAAAGAGGTCAAAAGTATGAGAAGCTTAGGGAGTGAATGTGAGCTTGATGTTTAAAAGTATGCCGAACTGTGGCAGAACCAGAGAACTTAAGAAGCAGGAATAGCCCCTTGTGTTTGCTTTACTGTTGGAGATCATGGCTGATGTTCAATTTGGCTCCACTCTCCTGACTAACTCCATATCCCTTGATTCCCAAAATATCTAAAAAGACTGACATCACTGTCTTGAATGCACTGAACAGATGAGTCTCTACAGATCTCATGGGTAGAAAATTTCAAAATCTGGCACTCAATGGCTGAAGAAATTTCTTCCCTCTCTTTACTTCTGAATGACTAACCTCTTATTTTGAGATTGTGACCTCTGGCTCTGAATATCCCAACCCCTGCTATAATTTTGTACATATTAGGGAGATCACCTCTCTCATTTTAAAACTAGAGAGAGTACAGGCCTAATCTGCTTAATCACCTGTCATGTGACAAGCCTGCCATCCTAGTGAACCTTAAATTCTCTTGATCACAAGTATATCTTTCCCGGGGTATAGGGAGGACATTGTTGAGCTGGAGAGGACGCAGAGGAAAATCACCAGGATGTTGCCTGGATTGGAGCATTTCATTTATAAAGAGTGATTGGATAGGCCGGGTTTGTTTTCCCTAGAGCAGAGGGAAGCTGAGGAGTGACCTGATAGAGGTGCGTGTATATATATTTACGTATAATGTGTGTGATAGATAGGGTAGATAGTAAGAATTCTTTATCCCCAAGTTGGGGCTGTCTAAAACAAGAAAGCATAAGAATAAAGTGAGAGGGAATTCAGAATGGATCCAATCACACGGAGAGTGGTTGGAATGGTGGCGGCACCATTTAAGAAGCATCTGGACAAAAGCTTGAGATGCCAACACATAAAAGGCAATAGGGCCAATGTGGGCAAATGGGATTAGTGTAGGTGGATTCAATGGTCGGCATGGATGGGGTGATCCAGTACAGATCAGACCTGTACACAGTGTTACATCTGTAGGTTAACCTTTAGTGATCCTGTACGAGGACAGCCAGGTCCCTCTGATCACCAAAACCTTCTAGTCTTCCACTATTTTATGTTTGATATTCAATGATGGATCAAGTGTAGTTGTTGAAAGGAAAAAGTGTGTGAACAACCCCAGCCAATGGTTTAAGCTGCACATGCCCACAGACTCTTGCAAGGCATGGAACAGCAAGGCAGGGGATTGGAACTTATGGGAATAGGGCACTTAACTGTCTGTCACTGTAATCAATAACTTTGGAAATCCTGTTGATTCAGGCATTTGGAGTCTAAACCAGGAGGTGTAGTCTAAAATAGTTAATTCAATGGCAAATCAAAAACTAAGAGGGGAAGAAAAGCTGGGATTGTTTAACAATAGTATTAAATCACAAGTATGTTCAGAATCTGATGAAATGATTCTCCAGATTTAAAGAAGTTAAATTTCAGTGTCAGAAGTTAAAACTTCATTTGTTTTGAATAGACGTGCAATTTTATGGTATGTTTTGTGGATAGCTATCATGGAAGATTTGGATATACTTGAATAGCAAGTCTGTTGGCAGTATGCTCTTATTATGGCAGTGTGCTAGAAGAGCGGGGTACTTCACACAGGAACTCCTGATTTCCATGTTTAACAGTCTGCAGCCAGAAATTACTGATCGATTATTGCTTTAATAATGATGAACATCGCTAGCCTTGTGGTTATTTTTACTCCAAAGTCCGGACCAGTGATTCAATTTTCATAGAATCATACTGCATGTGAATAGGCCCATCAGCCCACCAAGTCCACCCAACTATCGAGCACCCTTTTATACTAATCCTACACCAATCCCATTTTATTTTCTCTGCCTTCCCATCAATTATACCACTCACTGCACTCTAGGGGGAATTTACAGTGACCAGTCAACCTATTAACACATGATGTGGGGGAAAAGCTGGAGCAACTGGAAGAAACCCGTGCTGTCGCAGGAGGAACGTGTAAACTCCACACAGGTGGCACCAGAGGTCGGGATTGAACCCCGATCTCTGGAGCTGTGAGACAGCAGCTCGACCAGCTGTGCCGCCCGTAGTTTTGTCATCAGTCTCCACGTGACAAGGAAAAAGGATCTGTTGGGTGGAGTAGAATTTGTGAATGTAATTAGTGTACTGCTGCTAGTTATACTGAACTAGGCACTGAAGATGCCTGAATTTGGGGAGCTGAAATGATATTGCAAATTGTAAAATCCACCTTTCTTTTTAAACATTCTAGAGCAAATCTAAGTGATTCCTACTTTACAAATCGCCAGGATCGTTACATTTTACTCCATGACTGCTGTGAGATTGCAGATTTCTTTGACGAGCTAGTCAGTGCAGTCAGTGATATCTCGCTTCAGTTGGAGCAGAACGATACAGCTGATGTGAAACCAGGAATGGTCCACCCATTCACAGGTAGGGTCAATTAACCATTCCCACAATTAGACTTAATCTGTCTCAGAGCCTGTACCCTACTGAATTAAGATATTTTCTGTTAATGAAGAGAATTAGTTGTTGCTACCTTCTGCTTGAAATGTAGGGAGAAAATGGTAATCTATAAATTTGATGCCCCAGTTATACATAATAAAATTGATTTTTTTCAAATGTGGAACATGATTATAATGGTTTTCAGGTTGACTTTTGAGTTCAGAGCAATTCCACCTGTTATGAATTGCACAGAAAAGGATCAGTTCTCTCTGTATTAAATGTGAACATACTGATACCATTCTCCATGCAGTGAATGGGAGAAATTAGCTCATGTGGTTCTGAAGATGCCAGTCTTTAGAGGCTGTCAGTCTAACCAGGTTTTAATAGTGGTGAAGTATGATTTAAATGAGGTCTCTGCAAGCAAGTTCCAGCCTGGCACTAGAAATCTGTCTAGGATTGATCCCCTGTTCAGCTATTCATTTATATACATGCTTTATCCCGACTGCTTCCTGGCTGGCTCACACCTTGTAACCTTCAAAAGCTACCCATCTGGGTCCTCTGCCACATCCAACCACTCGGGCCACTAACTGTTATAGGTGACCTCTGTATTACTGCAATTCGGGTAATAGAAATTCGCCCTTACAGAATTCACAGATCATTTAAATTTGCTGCCGTGGAACTTGTGTGTGTGTGGGAGGGGGGGGCGGTTGGGGGACGAAAATAAATAAATAACTCCCCCCCCCCCCCCCCCCCCCGGCTCACGTTTCTTGATGAGAACACCGATGATGCACTTTGCATTACAAAACAATCACAATTTGGCCCTTTTCCAGGAATGCAACCCCCCTGTAAAACGGGGGTCGCCTGTATATACAATTATGAGAAGCAATCTTAGGAAAGAGAGTCAGATTCTTTTTCCCAGGATGGAAATGTCAAAGAGTTAGAGGACATGGTTTTAAGGTAAGAGGGGGAAAGATTAAAGGAGATTTACAGTGATAGTTTTTTTTACACAGAGCACGATAGGTGCCTTGAATATGCTGCTAGGGGAGGTGGTGGAAGCAGATACGACAGTGATGTTTAAGAAGCATTTAGACGGACATACAAACAGGTAGGGAATAGAAGGATATGACAGGCAGATGGGATTAGTTTAAGTTGGCATCATGGTCGGTGCGGATATTGCGAGTCAAAGAGTCTGTTCCTGTGCTGTACTATTCTTTGAACTAACTGCAGGTAAAGACCCTGTTAATCTAGGCACACATGTGCATCCAATAGCTAATGAATGTAGACAGCACAAACCTTTTTTGTCAATGTTCTTGGCTTCAATACGCTTGAGTTCAGATTTCAGCTAACTCCAGCTCAAAAAGCCAGCAGTGATTCATCTGATAGAACTTTTGTCTTGGGCTCAGAAGCTTGAGTTCAAGTACCGTTCCAGAGACTTGAAGATAAAAATCTAGGTTGATGCTCCAGTGTACTGAGGTATATGAATGAAAAAGTCTTTACCTACTACTGCAACACTCACTCTAAGAGCCATAGCATAGAAAAAGTCTTATCTCCAATACCACAGCTGACAGCATGTTGGGGCTGATGAACATTGGCTGCTCAGTCAGGAACTGTGGCTAGTTGAGAAGGAGAAGCCGCACAATCCTGGTTATAATTACCGATGGCTGTATTTGCGGCAGTGCCACAGTTGTTTCAGAAGGTGAAAGTCACCATGCCCAGAGCAGGAGTTGGAAAGGTGGAAGTGGGAATATATTAGCATTTTAATTCTAAAAGTCCAAATTGATTTAAAATGAAACCTTTTATCTTTTTTACTTCTGTGTGATTGTACTGACTTACCACTTTATAGTCGTTGTGATGCATACTCTTTCCCTGTTTCACAGTGACACCTTGTGGTGATGGCATGTATTTTTAAGGCTACTTAATCCCGTTTTCTAACTTGTATACAGTAGATAGATGTAAGGGCATTATTAACAGTTGGCAAGATTAACTGTTCAAAAAAAATCTTAGTGATGTTTAAAGTTAACACTGCAGGAACCAAAGGGAATACAGTGAACATAAAGGCTGTCAATCCAGTCTTGGAATTAAATGTTGTGTCTCGCCCACTAACTTTAGTACAATGAACATTTGGGAAAAATCCTGCATTGTATCTGAATGTTATGTTGTTTTAGCAACCTTTCAGGCAATGTTTCAAGCTTCTTCATTTTTCAATATAAATTTATTAGTGTACAGCAAATCAAGTTGTTATTTGATTTCTTGACTAGTTTTGTTTGGAAAAAATCTAGTTGATATGTTTTATTTAAAAAAATGGTTTGAAGGATAATTTTTTTGGCAATTACATTTCAAATGGTAAAACTGTCTACTACTGAAACCCACCTCAGATGCATGAAAATGGATTTGCTACATATGATTTGTGAAAAACTATAATGTCTTGGTTGAATATTTAATAACTGATCATTACAGACAATTTATTGTTAAATGAATATATTATCTTTACTGAAGCAGACTGTAAGGTCGGCTTTGCCACAGAAAATTATGCTTAGGAGGTAGTGAAATATTAACCCTGAATCATTCAATTCTTGGAATTTATGTTTCAGAGACCTTGTCCCAATCGGGGTTGTGTAAATGAGTGCCAGTGGTGTGATTGTGAACCCAGTGTTAGGAATGTGACATCCTGTACTAAATGACTATAAAAGGCACAATTAAAATTAAGTTACTTTGTCCATAACAGTATCAAAACTGGGCATACTTTTGTAAGGCTGTGGTTCTACAACTTAATATTTGAGAGAGCACAGGTTTCTCTATTTAAACTTTGCTTATGATTAGATTGTTTCAATAGTTAGGTTATTACAGTGACAACAATTTCTTTTTGAGTTCTTATAAGGGCCCAATAAATTGATTGGATCAACATTTGATCCATTAGCCGATGTTCCTTATTTGCTCTGTGTCTTTGCATACATGCATTTCTGGGTGAAAATTGTTTTGGATATTTTAGTTCAGAAAGTGACATGATGAAAGATCAGCTATGTTCTTATTGTTTAATGGAGCAGATCATCTATATTCTCTTTGGATGGTGGAGCAGGGAATGAGGGGCAGTGTGACCATCTCTTGTTTCTTATGTTCAGTTTTCCAGCTGTAGCTATACTTTAGCTGAGCAACATTTTACAGTTGTTATATACTGAAAATTCAAGACATCGTTGCTTGTTTATTTTTGTTACACTTGCTTGTACTGCCATATGAATCACCAACCAAAGGCCTTTGACTGAGCCAAGAAGGCACACCTACATGTTAAGCAACTGTTAACACAACTAACAGCTAAATATCTAAAGCAATATTTCATCTAATTTTAGAATTTGTCCTGTTTCTTTTCATGTGACAAATTTGTAAATTGCAGCATTCTTGTTTTTCTGCCAAGCTAAAGTATCTGCCCTTTCCCTGGGCTGTCTTTTCTCTGGATTCTGGCTAGCTCTCTAGCATTTCTTAAATGAGACTAAATTTTTTGGAACTCTCCTTGTGCTTCATTCCCTTGCTTATGGGAGCTGCAGTTTCCATCCTTTGCCTATCTAGGGGTTGCTCAGAGGGAATTTCTATTAAACTGCCTTTAGCCTGACTTAGTAGAGATATGAATGTAGTCCTTGCCAGCCTCCACTGAATGCCTGTGAAACTAGCCAGTGATGCTCTCTTGTCTAAGATCTTTGAGAATCACATATGATGGCTGACTTTTTCTTCCTCTCATGAAAACTGAAATAAGGGGCAATTTTTTTTCCCAGTGGGAATTATTTCACGTCTTTTGTTTATTCATTAATTTAACAATTGCAAATAACACCCACCTTCCTCACAAGGAAGGTAGTGCTCCTTCTAGAAAAAGTATTAAAGTACATTTAAGGACAGATTCAAAGATCACAGCAAACATGTCGTATAACAAAGGAATTTTTAAAATCTCCCATAAGGTAACACGATCACACCACAAGATTTTGGATAGTGCGGCTATACCAAATTAGAGAGAAGAGTGGATTTCTTATGCAAATAATCAGTGCTACTGAACCTGCGATTGTATTCAAACCTAATTCATAGCTCTGCCATTACATGGGCAGGGTGCAAAAGATGTACCTCTATCACTAAAAAGGGAAATGTTTAATGAAGAACTACAAAGGGTTATCCACATACCCCTCTGATCCACAACTAGAAGATGAATTTTGAATCTTTTGTTAACTGGCTCGTGATGCTTAAATAATTTAAGCATGAATTGCATTCAAATCATTCCATGATAAAATGCTACAAAAAGCACCAAGCATCAAGTGGTACCCTGTAGTACTAAGTTGTCTAAATCTCTTCTAGAATGCTGTTTCCACAGTATTTCTGACTGGAAAGTGTGGTCCTTTTAAAAAATTTATGCTGGGCATTGCTGACAAGCTTAGAATTTATTGTTCTTTCCTAGTTATCCTTGAGGAGGTGCCGAGCTGTCTTCCTTCAACTGCTGTAATCAGTGTGGTAAATGTTCTACTCCGGTGCTTTTTATTGGAGAGTTCAAGATTTTAACCTAAAGACCATGGATGAATGCCTGTGTATTTGTCAAGCTTCTGGTGAAATTTAGCACTGAAAAGTCAAAATGAATTCTGCAATCGTGTCCTTAAAAACAATTCATTTCATCATTTTCTACAGAAGCAAACATGTTAAGAATAGAATCAAATTAAAAGTGGTCACATAAACTGTTAACGCTAGGGCAGAAGTTTTAGAACGTTTTAGGATGCTTATTAATATAGAGGGTGAAAATAAATTTAGAGTAAGGAAGAAATACAATAATAAACAATAAGAGATAAAAGTGAACTAAAGTTTGACTGGTCCCCTGGACCCAATGGCCTGTGTCCTAAGGTCATAAAAAAGGTGGATGCATCAGTGGTGATTTTTCAGAATTCCTTGCATTCTGGAGAGGTCGGTGCAAGGTGAAAAACCACAGACGTAATGCCCATATTCAAGAAAGGAGGGAGACAGAAAGCTATACACTAGTTGGTCTACACTGTCATTGGGAAAATGTTGGAGTTTATTGCATAGAAAGTAGTAGCAGGGCACCTAGAAAATCAAAATACAATCAAGCCTGTCAGCATGGTTTTAAGAGAGAGAAATAATATTTAACAAATTTATTAGCTTTCTTTCAATATGTAATGGGTGGATAAAGGGGAATGGGAAGGTGCAGCATATTTGGATCCTCAAAAGACAGTGATAAAGTGCTAGGTGAGAAGTTATTGTACAAAGAAATACAAGCAGGAATAGGGTATTCAGCCATTCAATAACATTAGGATCCCCTGATTTCCCTAATCAGTTTTTTTTTCTGTTTCTTTCTTGGATATTTGGAATATAACTGAGACTCCATAGATTCACCAAGTTTTTCCTCATCTAAGTCCTGAATGGTAATGCCTCCCCTTCCCCATTTTGAGACTGTAACTGCTGGTTTGAGGCACCCCATCCAGGGTAAACCTTTGCCTGCATCTATTCTGTCATTAGGAATTTTATATGTTAGGAGATTACCACACACACATCCTTTTCACGACCCACACTAGCAACTGACCACATATCGTTAACAGATTTTGATTTATTGCATTTGGTCCCCTCCTTCAAATTATTGATGTAGATGGCTGATAAGTCAGGGCCCCAGCACTGATCCTTGTAGCACCCTGTCTTTCAGAACCTTTTAGTAACTGGTTTATTCCTATCGTTTTCTGTCTGTTAACCCAGTATCAATCTG
>JARFYF010000050.1:9723714-9738056 GCA_030265395.1 Rhina ancylostomus
GATGTATATGTGACTAATAAATAAATATTATAATATCTCTGATAGGGTAAAATCGGAGTGACCATGGTGATAAGCTGTAAACAAGATTATCTGCTCAGTGAGTGAAAGGGAGCTGTTAGAGAGCGAGACTATAGACCATAGAACCCAGACAAAAGAATGTGGGAGTTGTAAAGTGCAGAGCAGGAGGACAAGCTCAGCAGGTCAGGGCATGTCCTCCAATCCCAGAGGAATATAGAAGGAGAACAAAACAAGCTGAGCTGATATAACAGTTGGTACAGGTTGCATTTCTTCCAATCTAGTGTACTACTTTCGGTGTTCACAATGTGGTCTCCTGTACGTAGCTCGTATTGGGTGATTGCTTTGCAGGACATCTGCATTCAATCCATAGGGTGACCCTGAGCTTCTCACTGCCTGCCACTTTACTCCCAATCTGACCCATCGAACTGTGGCTTCCTGTACCATCACAGTAAACCCAAGGCATGCTTGAGGAACAGCACCTTTTTTTTTGTCTGGGCAGGTTGCAGTTTTCTGGACTGGATACTGAATTCTACAACTTCAGGCAAGTTGATGTCTTGGTCTGTGTCAGTCATCCATCTGTAATCTTAGCTTGTTTTCTTTCTTTTTTGTCTCTCTGGGCATGGAGGACATGCCCAGTACTTACTCTGCATTTCACAACTCCCATATTCTTTTGGAGGCACAAGAGACACTGGAATCTGGAGCAACAACAGTCTGCAGGAGGAACTCAGTGGGTTGAGCAACATCTGTGAGGGGAAAGAAATTGTTGATGTTTCAGACGGAAACCCTGCATTGGGACTACATCCCACATTCTCTTGTCTAGCTTCTTGTATCTATGCTCTCGCTCTCTAATTGCTCCCATTCACTCACTGACCAGATAACCTTGTTTACAATTTACCCCTGGGGTAACTCTGGTTTTACCCTATCAGAGATATCACCTCCCTCACCCTCCCTGCAGCTTGACAAGCTTCTTTGGTCTCCTTTTCAGCTCTGACAAAGCATGTCTGACCTGAAGCGTTGACTCTGTTTCGCTTCCCACAGATGTGGCCTGACCTGCCGAGTCTTTCCAGCATTTTCTGTTTTTGTTATAGAATTGGGTCTCGGGTCCAGAAGGCTGCGGAATGCTGAGATGAAAGATGAGGTGTTGTTTCTCATTGCTCCTCATTGTAACAGGACAGGAGGCTATAGACACAGATCAGGGTGGGATGGAGAACACTGGATATAAGTATGATCGAGATGGATTTTCCATGAAGATGTTGTTAGAATGTCTTTCCATTTTCCGAACCAGGCTTCCCCCTTGGCACAGTCGACAGAACCTTTGATCATATCTCATCTTATTGCTGTTGTGCTTACAATGTGGAACAGTACAGCACAGGAACAGGCCCTTCGGCCCACGATGTTGTACCAAACTAATTATAAAGCATCCTTGTTATTTGCATTGACGCTTTTCATTTATTATTATCTTTAATGTAGTAAAGCACTCCAAAAGTTGTTACGGCCACAAATAATATGGAGAATGGATACTGAGATTAATCAAACTGACTAAATATTTGCTTGAAGGCATAAATTTTAAGGAGGACCTTGAATGGAGTGGAAGGTTGGAGGGAAGGAATTATACATTTTAAAATATGAGGGCAAAATTTTTAAAATTTAAAGTTTCAAAGAAATGGAAGCTAGAGAGGTTGGGAGTGATGTTCGGGCAGATCTATTACAGAACTGGTTAAAAATAGTTGAGTCTTTCTCGTGTTGACTTTGTCCTGTAACTCAAGAGTCCTCCTAATCTTTGGCTGGGAGAAAACATGTTTTCATGTAAATTTATTGTGCTATATGATATGAATGCTGTAACTAAGAAATTTGCACCCATATTTTCCAGGAACAAGAGCACTTGTACCGTTTATCAAGTGAAGTTTTGACTTCTACGTTTGACCAACCCAATAGACATGTGAAACTCTGGGTGAAACTGGTAACACCTTTAATAAAGAACTTTTTTTAGAAACTAGCAAAGGATACTTTGTTGTAAGTTCATTTTAATTCAGCTTTCAATTTTGTAGCTTAATTGATAAAATGATTTTGAATGGATGATAGTTGAAAGTTTTAAAACTGTAGCCAAACTTTCAACTTTTCATCAATGCAGCCTTGAGATATTATATTTCAGTGATTAATTTTACTCTGTTGATATCAAAGCTCATTTTATTGTATGAAATAAGTTTTGGAGTGAACACGGTATAAACATGACGTTATTTCTTTTCTTTTAAGATTGTAGCTGAATAATGGTAAATTTTATAGTGGGTATCACTTGCAAATGTTGGTTGAGGTAGAAAGGTATTTGAGTACTGAAGTTGTCTTCATTATTCTACCCAAAATTGGGCAGTCAGAATTTAAACTTGTACTCAACAGGAATTTGTTTAATTCTACATATACTCAGCTGAACTGAAGTAAATATTCAAGTGTACAGATGGACAAATATATTTTCAAGTATTTATTTAACTTCAAGCTTTTGAGTCCAATATTTGCACCCACTCAGTTCTTGAATAGTATCCAAATAAGTCTTAAACTTCCAGCAGTTTTGCTATTCACAAGAACAACTAAGGGTTATGGGTATCTTGTATGCATAGGGAGACCAACAATATGTTTAAAAAAAAATCTATGGGTCAGTTATGATACCAAATGTACTTGAGAAGCTCTCTTGTAATATTTGCTGTGGAGGAGTAGGTCCAACCACTTATTTAAGTATTAGAAATGTTCTTATTCTTGCAATTGGACATCTCTTTATGAAATAATTTGCAAGGGTTTTAATGACTGCTGCTTAATACCCCTTGTGGCAATTTCTAAGGGCCTTGCTGTTTAACAAAATCTATTTGGCTTAAGCTGGAGGGGAGGGGATAGAACTCTAGAAGGGGAGGAGGAGGGCAAAAGCACAACAGGACAGTTTCTGTAGTTGCTGGCTATCTATTTCAAATGCTCATTCCAGCTTGGTTAAGCTTTCTTCTTTCCTTTGCAGTATAGCTTCACTGCAGTCTATAAGCTGCTGCCTTTGCACGTGTTAGAAATATTCATTTCCCTATTTAGGTTTTGTTCATGAGCAGTGTTCTTACTTGAATCATTCTGTTGAAAATGCATAATTAAGAAAGCCATCTGATGATATTGAAATGTAGACTGCAGGGATATCAAGTTTCAGGGCATATTCTCTTAAGTTATTAACAACTTATTTATTTCTGTGATAGGAGTATTAAATAGTTTGCTCTTTAATAATAGGTGTAGCTGATCCCATTGAATGACCCATAGAAAATAGTGTTTTAAAATGTGGTGCATTACTTTGCTTTAAGTGGAACTTGGGAATGCTCCAGAAAGCCTTGAAACATGATCCATGTGGTTACTTCCTGTGCTAAGAGTTGGAGAGCACATTACTTGCATGAGACAAGCAGATGCTAGTCCTGATAGCTGGATGGTCACCAAAAGATTGAATGTTTCTTGGTGCATTTGAGTTTGACTGATCATCAACAATGGGAATTCTTTCTTACTGTACTTGTTTGCCTGGTAATGGGTGGATGGAACTTCTACTCTGACCTGATACAAGTCTAGAATGCTTGTGGTTACATTATTTAAATTCAGATAGATATATCCTGGGCCAATGTTTTTCAAGGATGGCAGCTAATTGTAAATTGATATTTGACTGTCACAGTGGCAGAAATAGTAACAAGATGAATGACTGTATAATGTTATTTTTTTAAAGTTTGCTTTGCTAACAAAATGTTGCACTTTGAATTATGACATTCAAAAAGTTAGGTAAAAAAAAGTGATAATTTTTAATCATTTATGGAATGTGGGCAACTCTAACAAGCTAGTGTTTATTCCCTAAATCTAATTGCTCTCAAAAGTGGTTGAGGTGCTTTCCTGTTAAAAATTCTTCACTTGCTGAGCAAATTGCTGGTGTAGGGCATCTTTTCCACATTCTTGCAGAATTTTCTAAAAGTTTGTACCTGGTTATGCAAAAGGTCTAAAACTGCAGAATATCTATTTGTTATGAGCTTCAATGTTCACACATCTTCAGTTACTCCCCAACATTGTTTTTTTTTGGGTAAAAGATAGATGTAGGAATTTTCTCTCGTTTTTCCAGTCAGTCAGCTTGCATGTAGTATCTTGCACACTTTCTTAGTTGCTGAAATTTGGTTCAAATGACAATGAATTTTGGAAGTGGAATGCAATTTCTTATGGATATGTGACTCTGCCTGCTACGGGTTCTAGTCCACTGTAGGACATGGTATATTAAACCCTTCAGAAGAAATTCATGCTAACATGTTGAATACTGATGATATTATGGAAAGAGCAAAGATATGTTGCAATAACTATTAAAGGGTATCTAAACTTCCAAAACTAATAAACTGTTTCTTTTGTATTACTTCTACATGGATGAAATCAAATTAACATGCCAATTAAATATTCATTATAATTAATATTTATTTAAATAAATGGTTGAAGCAGAGAGTTTTTAAAAATCTGTGCCATAACTTCTTAAGATTGTTTATCACTGTTAAGTTTCATCCCTCTTTAAACTTGTAGTAAAACTGCAACACCTGCAAGGATCCATTTAGCTCGTTTCTCTTTTGTTTTCAGATTAAAAGTCCAGACATAAGTCGGACCTCGGGTACGGGTTTTATACACTGGGCATTCGTAAATGTTTTTTGTTTCTTGACGATCCACTGGAATGGCTTTGATAAAGGCAACTGGCATCGCTGGCGTAAGTTCCTTCAGTCGGGCATCAGTAAGGACTCCACTGTTCTTATCCCAACGTGCACCTTTCAACATATAAAATATTGTTAGTGATTTGGCTGGAAAATCTTTTGCTGCAGAGTTGTATTTTGTTTATTGATAAAGCAAGCAAAAATAATGAAAACTGAATGAGTTCCTTCTGTGATGGAATGTCTCCTGGAAAATTTTTGTCAATGATATGTTTTTTTTTTAGGATCTTTCTAATTTGGTACAAGCTAATAAAATCAATGAAAGCTTACTGAATAATTTTCTTTTAAATTTATCATAACATTGCAATAATGGTTTACAGTGACCTATTCAACACAATTGCCTCACCTACAGAGTTATTCTTAAAAATTATTGATCGTACAAGTGCCTAACCTTCCATGTACAGCCCATGGATGTAAGCTCCTTCTCTGGGAGCACTTGTCATGTCTTCTTTGTTTTTTTTTGTAACTTCCACTGCTAGGCACATTTTATCCAGTGGCCATTCATTTTTTCTAGCCATAGATTGCATTATAGCTGTGAGGAAGGATTGAGGATTGAATAAACCACCAAGCCACACTGCATTAGGCAGAGCAAAATCCGTGCTCCACGCTTCCAAATCCTGGAAGTAAATACAAGTTAGTGAGAAAGTTGAAATAAAATATTTCTCCACAGACATTTTAGAACTAGTTTGATAAGGTGCTAGAATGTACTTATAGGACAATTCACTAAAACAAAATTCATCGATTGGTTGCTCAGGGCCTTGGTTCTAACCTTCTTTCATTATGGGTAATAGCAGTGCTTAGCTTGAAGGATTTACATCACCCACATCAGTTGCGAGAGCTACTTGAAGGGCTGAGATTGTTATTGTGTCATTCATTCAGTTTTTTCACCAGGAATAGTTTGGTAGGACTAGGGCTTGTTCTTAGATAACTGCTAAGAGCAGACAAAATATTGAGATTTTTCTTCATTCACAGAATAGTGGACATCCAAAATATGCTTTTCTAAAATTTGACTTGCTGAATTCCTTTTAAATGAGAGCTGGATTTACTAATATTGATGAGATGAAGAACACTTCTTATTTGACAAGCCTTGGAGATTGGAGAGGCAATTTTCGCCTGGATGTTGTCTTTTTGCTTCTCACAGAAGTGGGCTTATCTTTCATCCCTGGAGTAACCTGAGGAAGTGTCAGTTCATATCAGACCATACAGCCTAAATCAGTTTCCATATTTAATTAGGTATATCACAAAATTCTTTTTAAGAGATCTGCACATCTGGCATAAGTTAGTTACAGATCAGATTCATTTTGGAAATATTTACTAGGATCTGATTTTTTTTAAAAATCCCACTGATGTAGCATCTATTTAGGAATGGTGTTAAAGAGGAAAACTTGGGATAATAACTTTTAAGAACAGTCACGTATTGGACATTATTTTTCCTTTGTACTTATCACTAAAACTTTTCAATCAAGTATTCAATTAAATTATCGTGTCTCACCCTGATGCGAAGAAGAAGATCAGTAAACCACGCAGCTAAGTTCAAAAGTGAAGGATAAGCAAGATTTGCCCATGTTTCTGGAACTGTGTCAAAGAATAAGGAACTTGAAATATTTTCCATATCAGCTGTGATAGTCAGTTCACCCTGAAAAACAGTACAAATGCATTGTTTTAATAACTGGAATTCAAGTTTGTAGTCTTCTCTAATCTATATAACATTCTTTATATATTAAAAAAAAACTTCAATGTCAACTCTGGTCCACTGTATCAGATTGCATTAAGGCAACATCACTTGGACTAATGACAATCTATCACCTACCATCCTGCCCCAACATATCCATTATGCTGTTCAACTTCCCAAAGATGGAGTTGTTACTTCCACACTTATGACCTCTAGAATTATTTGCAGGATTAGATAACCACTGTAGAGAAATTCTTAATTTATTTTCATACCCTTGGGTCTTACAAGCCATCTTGCATTCATGCCTGATGTAATTTGTCTGAATCGCATGCAAAACAAAAGCTTCTCACTGTATCTCAGTACACGTGACAATACTATACCAATATCAGCGCAATTCTTTGAAGAGGGTAACACAGCAGAAGTTGTTGGATAGCCGTAATTTTATGTCTTGGCCATTATTTGACTGTAATCATGGTTGTCCAGGAAATAGGTGTTTGAAAATTGGATCTTAAAATATTCCCAGGAACCACTGGAATAGGCAGATGCACCTTCACTTTAAAACTTCAATTGAAGGATAGTAATACATGTTTCATAATTATGGATGAAAATCATCTTTTGATCCATTTCAGATCATTGTACTACATTATTTATACTGGAATATAAACCAATGATTTACTTACTGTCCTTACTGCTGCACATTAGAAATAAGAATAGGTCATACAGCCCCTTGAATGCATTCTGCCATTTTGTGAGTTAATGGTTTTGCTAGCTCCATCAACTCAAGCTGATACCACGTT
Organism: Rhina ancylostomus; assembly: GCA_030265395.1. Lineage (NCBI taxonomy): Eukaryota > Metazoa > Chordata > Chondrichthyes > Rhinopristiformes > Rhinidae > Rhina > Rhina ancylostomus. Next base: position 9,730,938 of record JARFYF010000050.1, read on the forward strand.
CCTGAAAATCAGCTAGAAAACAAAATCTATTCACCTCAGTTCTACAGTTATTAATTTACCTAGTGTCCAATGCTTTGCAGAAGTGAATATTACACATATCAACTTTTTGTTCAGAAATTTCTCTAACTTTTTCCCTGAATAGGAATAGCCCTAGATTTAAAGTCCTCTTGTCTGTTGACTCAGCAACCACCTGTGCCTCCAGCCCCCTCAATGGAAAATGTTTCTTTACCCAGCGTATCAGTTCCTTTCAGAATCCTAAAACTATCACATCACCCTCAGCTTTTTCTTTCCCTTTACTTGGAACTACTGGGTCAGAGCTGTCAGTTTTCCAGTGGTACTCTAACACTGCCATTCTGTTGCTATTGTCATACAGGCAGCAGGTTAATTAAGACAGTCATCAACACTGTTCATTGATGAATGTTGGGGACATCCTTGTGGTCCCTTGCTTAGATAATGACAGCGATACTCAGACTGAAGTGTTACCAGAAGATATTGTGACGGTTATGAAGCAGAGTGTTGGCTGTGACAAAACCATGCTCTGATTATATGATCAGAAGGACTCTGCTGGAATTAGGTTTTCCTTCTTGCTGACCACACAGATCCAGAGGTTGGCACCCTTTCTGACTCACAGTGAAGTTACCAAGGAGAGCTGGTTTGTCTCCTGTTGAGCCTCATCCAAGGAATCGTTCATAGTCAGAGTCTAGTTCATTTTGGCATCATCAGATATTTCTGGAACTGAGATAAAGCAGTCATACTGCTCAGAAACAGGCCTTTGAGCCCACCATGTCCATGTCGACCATCAATACCAATCTTACTTACCAGTACTTGGTCTGTAGCCTTCTATGCCTTGCTGAATCCAGTGCTCATCCAGATGCTTAAACTTTGTGAGAGTACCTGTCTCCACCACCCCTCAGGCAGTGTGTTCCAGATTTCAACCACTCTTTGGATGAAAAAATGTCTTTAAATCCCTCTAAACTGCTTCCTCCTTGCCATAAACCTCTGCCCTTTAGTTTTGGAAACCTGTTATGGGGAAAATTTTTCTTCTGTCTTCCCCATCTATGCTCATAATTTTGTATTCCACTGTAATGTCCCACCTCAGCCTTCCCCAAACCCATTCTCTCATAATTGAAATGCTCCATGCCAGGAAACATCCTGGTGATTCTCTGCACCCTCTCCAGATGATCAGAAATTCACACAGTACTACAGCTGTGGTCTAACCAATGTATTGTTTTTTTAAAAAAGGTTGTTTTCATAACCTCCCTTCCGCGCCGTGGTTAATGAAAGCAAGTATCCTGTAGGCCTCCTTCATTATCTAATCTGTCTGTACTGCTACCTTCAGAGATCTTTGGATTTGTACATTAAGGTCTCTTTGTTCATCAGTACTCCCTAGCACAGCTCTACTATTCATTGGATAGGTCCTGCCCTTATTAGTTCTCCCAAAATGTTTGCCTTGCACATATGGAGATTAAATTGCATCTTCTATTGCTTCATGTATTTTACCAACTAATTAATATCATCTTGTAGCCTAAGACTATCCTCCTCACTATCAACAGCTCACTTCAATGATTTTGGGGGGTGGGGGGAGGAGTTGCACACACTCCTGTTTACATCAACGGTGCTGAAGTTGAGAGAGTTAAAAGCTTCAAGTTCCTCAGAGTGAATGTCACCAATAGCTTGCCCTGGTCCAACCATCTTGACACCACAGCCAAGAAAGCTCACCAGCACCTCTACTCCCTCAAGAGGCTAAAGAAATTTGGCATGTCCCCTTTGACCCTCAATTTTTAATCGATGCACCATAGAGATCCTCTCCAGATGCATCAAGGCTTGGTACGGCAACTGCTCTGCCCATGACTACAAGAAACTACAGAGAGTTGTGGACCCAGCTCAGCACATCACGGAAACCACCCTCCCCTCAGTGGACTCTGTCTACACTTCTTGCTGCCTTGGTAAAGCAGATATAATCAAATACTCCACCATCCTGGACATTCTCTTTTTTCTCCTCTCCCATCTGGCAAAAGATATAAAAGCCTGAAAGCACATATCACCAGGCTCAAGGACAGCTTCTATGCTGCTGTTGTAATACTACTGAATGGTCCCCTAGAACAATAAGATGGACTTTTGACCTCACAATCTACCCAATTATGGCCTTGCACCTTATCTGTAACTATAACACTTTATTCTGCATTCTGTTATTGCTTCTCCCTTGTACTGTCTCAATGCACTGTTGTAATGAAATGATCGGTATGGATGGCATGCAAAACAAAGTTTTTCACTGTACCTCCATACATGTGACAATAATAAACCAATTTTACCATGATGTAGTTTGGTACAAAAAAAATCAAAATGTTGGAGACACAAGAGACTGCAGATGCTGGAATCTTGAACAACAACCAAGATGCCTGGAGGCACTCAGCAGGTCAGGCAGCATCTTTTGGGTGGGGGAGGAAATGTTGATGTGTCGGGTCGAAACCCTGTATCAATACTGAAATCAAATGAAAAATGTGGGGTAGGTGGTGCATGATGGTGTGGGTGAGGTGTGTACAAGGTTGTGTACTCTTTCCACCACTTGTGTATGGCCTCCCATGCTCTCATCACAGTCTCAGGAAGTTGGATGCTCTTGAGCAATCACTGACTATGGATTCCTCACGAGTCAGTGATGACATAACACTTTTTAAAGGAGAATTTAAGAATTGAGAAGTAGGCATTGATGCAAACCTGCATCAGTGTCTCCTTGCATGAGGATGTGCACAGTTTCACGGTTCCCGAGAAAATGTGTCTCATGATTCCCATGACACATTCTCCTCTTCCCAGCTGAGGTCACCAGAAGTATTTCTCTGCCATGCTCTAATATTTCAAGTAGGCAGACTGTTGACCAAATTTGGCTTTGCAAAGTTCAGTTTAGAACCGACTAACTAATGGAAATTTCACTCTCAGCGTTTGTACAAAAATCAGTTGGTATAAGAAAAAGCTGAGCGATTGAATGTCAGTAATTTTGAATAGTCACATTGAAATAGTGCAACAAAAGAGAAAAAAATCAATTATTTTTTAAACATGACTAACCTTTAGACCAAGATTTAGTTCTTTCAAAGATCGTTTCAGCTCTGCAGTCAGTATGTTTGTTCTTTCACATTCCTGGAAGGCCACAACAACATAAGGTGTCCTGTCTTGCACTTTACCCATGATCTCCTGCATGTTAAAAGCTTCTGGCAATTTTTCCAGGATTTCATCCAGAATTCCCTTAACCTGAATATCAACAGTATCAAATCAACAGTGTTAGATTTATAACCTGTGTGATTCAGCAGGGGCTGTTGACTATAGACCTATGTCTTGTGGATGTTGGGTGTAAGGCCCATCCTCTCAATGGGTCAACAATGGTGAGGAGCTTGGCGTCTGAAAATGTGCAAAATCAAGTTTCGTCTACAGACTAGCTCAGCGACTGAGATGTGGGTAACTTTAATTCTGGAGCGTAGATTCCCATTAGTTTTGAAGGTTAGCTCCTGCGGGATGATGGACATGAGGTGCAAGATCGTGGCAAGAAAGATTGAGATAAATGTTTGGGCAATGATGCATCCTTGTTTGACATCAAAGAGTCATAGAATCACGCACCATTGAAACAGGCCTTTCAACCCACCACGTGTGCACTCACTAGAATATCTCATTGACAAAATTTGTCATTAATTGACACTTCTCCATTTAAATTAAACTTTGCTGGGGTGACTGAAGGTAACTTTCTCACTGTTAGATTGATCTTGCCATATAGTACACAACTTTAGTTGAAAGACAATTCTGGAAATGGTTGCACATTTTTAATTAATATTTTTAAACATAGTAACTATGTAACTTGTAACTATGTAAACATAGTAACTTGTTTTAAGAAGGATTTGTAATTAATGTTTTTTTTCCAAAACATACCTTTTCCTCCCTGGTTACTCCAGTGCTACTATCGCCAGCTGATTCCTTAGGTTGTAACTCAAGAACAGTACGAAACAACTTTTCAGATATCACCGTTAGGAATCCTATTTCTGCATTTGGGTGTAAACCGTACAAGTATGGGCTCTCAGGAGGTAATACCTCATTCACGTAGTCATGATAGCCCTTATGTGAAACAAGAAGAAATTTTTGTCTTTTTCAAAATCAATGCATGCGTTAAATTAGCTGGGGGCTAAGTGCTTAAGTACAGGGGGCTGACATGATATCTACTCTCAAGATTATTGAAACTTGTGCCACTAATTTAACATGCTCGTTTTTTAAATCACTACTGGACTTCAGGAAAACCCAGTGGGTAAAATTATGCCAGAAAGCCTTGATACACGAGGTAAATACCTTTAGAACCCTACTCGTGGCTCAAGAGGAGTAGGTCTGTCTCTGCTTAACCTAATAACCTTCCATCTTCAAAATTGCCTACAAACTTCTACAATTTCTTCTGGATCTCCTACTGCCATTCTCATATTCTCAACTCTCCATTTTCAATCTCCAACTCTAATTTTGACCTTGCTGTTTCTGCCCCCAGTCACTGCCCCCTGACATTTCCTCCATCTCCATCTCTTAAATCATTCCAATCCCACATTTCCCCCCACCCCCACCATCATTACCATAACCTTCTCAACCAGGCTCTACTTCAGATGGCATTGCAAAAAAATAAATAGTATCTTGTTTTGGATACACTTATGGCGTTGAAAAGAACAGGTGTTAATTGAGGACATAAGGCTCAATGGCATAGCTTGTTTTGGACACCGGGAAAGATCCAAATTGAGATTTGGTTAACTTAGCAGGAAGGAAACTGAGCTGGGATCTGCAGACGTTGACCTTCAAACCTGCACAGACCTGAAAGCGATATCCTGTGTCCATGAACAGGTGATAACTGACCTAAAATGACTGGGGAAGGAGGCCTATGACCCACTCAGATCTCCACTCTTCCTGTTTATAGTCTGTGAGATATTTTCACGTTTGTGCATTCTTAACATGGCTTTACATCATGTGAAAGAATTGGAATACATGTCAATAAAATCACAATGACCAGCTACTCAGGATACCTGGAGAAACAGAGCAATATTATTCGTTTGATTCTTGACAATAGTTCATCTTTCAAACAATTCTTACCTTGTAATCAGTATTGGGTGGGATAGGAAAGCCTGGTGCAAGCAAAAGGTCTCCATCCAGCATTTCATTTCTTATAAATTCCTCCAGATAGGTACGGCACAGTTTACGATCCCAGTCATCGGTGATATGGCCTCCATACATTATTTCACCAAAAAGATAGCGCAAGTCATCCCAGGGAACCTAATAATTAAATAGAGAATATTGTAATAAAAAGAATCTAGATGGACAAAGTTAACTGTTTTAACCTCATAAAAATATTGTGCATGAAAGGATAGTGAATAGGATTTAATTATTCAGGCTTGTTTCTTCCACTAGATCAACACTGTGATAAATGATGTGTGCTGCTATTTTTCAGTTTTCAAGATCATGTAACCTCTGCCACCACATATAAAAGATATATTTCATTGACAAAAGAGTATTTTAATGGCCCAATATTTGTCCTATTGACAATACTTCCAATAAAACACTTGTGGCCATTTTAAAGTGCTGAATCCTTACACTTTTGTAACCAAGGTTTAAATCTTACCCTGATTAGCAGTATTGCTGGTGACATGCAGAATTTATTTTATTTAGTCTCAATATCTTTCTAATGAGCAAGAAACTTGGTCCTAGTGGCAATTTCATTTGTAGTGACATTTATAAGTGAAGATGCTGATTATTCAATTTGACTTCCATCTAATATTCTTTTTGGAACATTTGTAATTGGTGTGGCCAAGGGAAAGACCTTTTGTTGGGGAGGCTTCAAATGAGCAACAGAGAAAGATCTTCTGTGGGAGAAATCTGCAAAGACTGCAGATTTTCCTGATACAATTAGGTACTTTGCGATACAATGCACCTCATAATATGATAATTTTAGACGTACCCTGGGTACAATCATGTGCCCCAAGGAGAATGTGTAAAGAAATAGAGGGCAAAGTCTGTAGTCCACCATGTGTGGGTACTTAATGTTGGGTTCTCTAGCTTTGTCAGATGTTTTTTTGAACTTCTCTATTAAACACTGTCCACAGAGGAAGTTGGAATCTTCACTGAATCTGGGAAATTTTAGAAAATTAAAACCACTGCATCAACTACCACCAGCCACTTCTTTAAGACGCATCAGGACCTGGATACCTGTCAAGCCACAGTTCCAGCAATTTGCCCAGTATCATTGTCCTGGTGATTGAATTTTCCTGAGCCTCCTAAGGTTGTCCCTCTTTCCCAGCTGAGTAAGTTTCCCAGCCTCCCAATTCCTGATTTACAGATATTTGTGGGATGTTACTTGTATCCTCAATAGGAAGACTCTTGCAAACTATATGAATTCATCTGCTGTTTTTCTATTATTAATTTCTCATGAGATAAATGCACACATTGTTTGCTGGTTTCTTAATTATCTATAGACATTCTTAGTATTTTTATATTTCTGGTTTATTTGTTTTATACTTCAAGTTCCCCTTCCTTACTAATACTTTAGTCATTCTTTGCTAATCTTCTGACCTGCCACCCATCTTTGTGCAATTATATGCATTTGTTTTAAGTTTGATACTATCTTTCACATTTTTAGATAACCACAGATGGTGGGTCCTTTCCCTTGAAATTTTTCTCTCTCATTAGAATTTACCTATTCTGTGCATTCTGAAAGATTCTCTTAAATGGCTGCCATTGACAGATCCCTTTAAACAAATTTATTAGTTCACTTTAACTTGCTCTGATTCATACATTCATAATTGCCCTTTGGGTTTAAAATACTCATCTTGAACCCATTTTCCTCACTTTCAGAACTGAATGCAAGATTTAGCCATTTTATGATCACAGTAACGAAGGGGTTGTGATCCTCATTGTGAGGTTCTTCATTAATCCTCACTGGCCACAGGAGTAGTGCCAAATGCTTGGAGGGTGGCAAATGTTGTTCCTTTGTTTAAGAAAAGAAGTAGGGATAACCCTGGGAATTACAGACCAGTCTTATTTCAGTGGTGGGCAAATTACTGGAGAAGATTCTTAGAGACAGGATTTATGGGCATTTAGAGAAGCATAGGCTGATTA
>JARFYF010000050.1:9751432-9765494 GCA_030265395.1 Rhina ancylostomus
CATCCACTCTCTCTATACTAATCCTATTCTTACTATCCTCCCCTGATGTTTTTGTTCTGGCTTCTGCCCTCTTCCTTTCCAGTCCTGATGAAGGGTCACGACCCAAAACATTGACTGTTTATTTCCATCCACAGATGCTGCCTGACCTCTTGAGTTCCTCCAGCACTTTGTGTGTGTTACTCCCAGTTCCAGCATCTACAGGGTCTCGTGTCTAAATAATAGAATCCCTTTCATTTCCTCCTACCAAAGCAGTTAACCTAATATTTCCTTACATTATAATTTAGCTGCCACATTTTGCCCACTTTGCAGATTCCTTGGGTTATCCTTGTGACCTAACTATCCTTCTGTTATCTCAACCAAGACACACTACACACATACCCTTTATCAAAATCCTTGCTACAGTTTGTAAATGCACTGGCACTCATCCCTTAAGCATCCTAGCCAAAATAGTATGGTTGCAAAAGAACTTGCATACAAGAGTAAAGATGTCTTGTTAAGACTACGTAGGGCCTTGGTGTTACACTTGGAGTACTGTGTACAATTTTAGATGCCCTCATCTAAAAGAGGATTTTACTTGCTTAAAGAGGGAGTGCAACAAAGGTTCACCAGATTGACACTAGGGAATTAAAAAGCTAGGCTTCTATTTTCTAGAGTTTAAAAAAATGAGAGGTGACTATACTGAAACATACAAAGTTCTTAGAGAGCTTGAGAGGATAGATACAGGGAGGATGTTTCCTCTGGCAGAGTCATTTAAAACACAAAGGGTTAGCCATTTAAGACAAATGAGTAGAAATTTCTTTCCTCAGAATGTAATGATTCTTTGTAATTTTGTACCTCGGAGGGCTGTGAAAGCTCATATTTATATATCATCATTGATATAATAAAATATCTCAAAACACTTCACAGGAGCAATATTTAAAATAATGCTACACAAAAGCAGAAAATGCTGAAAGCATTCAGCAGGTATAGCAGATCCATGGGGAGAGAAACAGAGTTAATGTATCAGGTCAGTAACACTTCAACAGAACTGGAAAGTGAGTAAACTAACATGTTTTAAGTTGCAGATAAGGGCCTCAAGACTTCACCAATCACAATCCTTACCATGGCACTTTACCCATGCAACCACGGGTGTCACAACACCTACCTCTTCCCTTCCCACCATCCAGGGACCCAAAAGTCCTCCAAGTGAAGAGTCAATCACTTGCACTTCTTTCATTTTAGTGTAATGCATTCAATGCTCATAAAGTAGTCTCCTGTATGTTGGAGAAATACAGATTGGGTCACTGGTTTGCAAAACAACTCTATATTCAGTTGGCAAGAGTTCCCCTGAACTTTCAGTCACCTATTGCTTTAATTCACCATCACCCCCCCACTCTAATCTCACTGTCTTTGGCCCACTACATTGCTCCCACAATGCCTAATGTAATCTTGAGGAACAGCCCTTTATTTTCTGTCTGGGCACATAGCAATTCTCGGAATCAATACTGAGTCATAAAGGGTCACAGAGTCAGATGTCACAGAAGCAAGCCTTTTGGCCTATTGAGTCCATGCCAACTATCAAGCACCCATTATACTAATTCCATTTTATTCTCCCCATACTTTAATCAACTACCATGCATCCCCCTCCCCCCTCCCCAGATTCTATCACTCACCTTCACACTAGAGGCAATTTACAGTGGCCAGCCAACCTATCTATTATCTCTGGGATCTGGGATGTAGGAGGAAACTGGAACACACAATGGAAACCCTGTGCATTCACATAGACCATGTCAATCCCACAAAGACAGCATTGGAGGTTTGGATCAAACCCAGTGTGCCACCGTGCAGCCCATTTTTCCTCTCACCACAGGCATGGCTAGACATACATTTATTTTCTTTTTTCTCTTCTATCTCTAACTTCTGATTTTTAAAGGAGTTGTTATCTTGACAATTTTGGTTTGCACCTTGTCTAGGTATTCATGCTGCTCTCACCATCCCTTTCCCTGTTTGCAATTTAAAACGTGTCCGTTTTTTCACTTTTTTCGGTTTTACTGAAGACTCCTTGACCTAAAATGTTGATTCTGTTTCTCTGCCCACAAATGCTGCTTGGCCTGTTGAGTGCTTCTGTATTTTCTGTTTTTGCTTTGGATTTTCAGAATCTGAGTTTTTTTGCTCCAAAATGTTGCATTAGTCACGTAAAGAGATTTCTGGGCAGACAACTAAATGTTTGATCTAAGAATGAGGTTTTAAGAAATACCTTAAAAGAAGAAAAAGCGATGGAGAGGTTTAGGCAGGAAATTTCAGAGCTTAAGACTTTGGGAGCTAAAAACATAGTTGGCAATACTAATGAATAAATATGGGGATGATCTAGAGGACAGATTAGGAGAAGGATGAGAATTTTAAAGTATACAGTGTAATCTGCAATAGCACCTCTACCAAAAGTTTACCTGAAAAGCAACTTGAGCTGTAAAGATGAGTTTATCTCTTTCAAATAGACCTCTGGTTGTATAAATAAAAACTGAATAAGTGATTTCCTCTGTGAGGTTGATGACACGATCTTTAACATCATCTGCTGGTATTGAGCGGTGAATGGCATTTTCAAATACAACATGAAAAGCCTAAATAAATAAAATAAGAATCAATTAAATAGTTTTAATATTGAAATCAAATCACTTATAAATATCAAAATCAAATACACTGGGAATTATAATTAATAATCCTCAAAAATAGGTCCATGAATGTTGATGCACAAATAGGCTCCATCCAATGATTGGACTGGAGGCAGGATGCCAACATTGGATTGCTTGCTCATTTTCATGGTAGTTTATACAGCCAGTGTGGTCTCTAAATTGTTGATTTGCTCTGCACATCAACCAGAATTTAAAGGTAGCCAGCATTAATTAAAGGGAGGTGTATTGTGGCTGAGTTAGTGTTGAATATGAAAGAGAATATTATCCAATAATTTTGGACCCTGCACAAGTGGTCTTGATGGAAGAAGTGGAAAGGAATGAGGTTCTGCACCTTCAGAGAGATAGACATTCTTCAGACAGATGGCAAGAGGCAAAGGTTAGAGATAGCAGTAGAGGTCACTGTAGCCCCCCAAAATGTGCATGTAATACAGGAAGAGGGTTAGGGTTGATCTCATTTAATTGGTCAAGGTCATGAATGTAGCTTTAAATGTTATATTCAAGGAACCCCACCGTGAGCATCAACCACTGCTCAATCGATAACGCCTCATTAGTCAACCACCAACAGACTCAGTCAGTCAGGTCTCATTCCTAACAATCAAATGTGTTACCCCTATCCACATACACTTAGCAATTCTGCAAACATGGCCCGTATCATCTTGCACATGCTGGCAATTACTTAACCATGATAACCACGTCACTCAAAATATTTTCCGTGATACTGATTAGCACACTGTCTTTCCTCTTTCTTGAAGTGATAGGAAGCAGTGGTAATTAATGGGGATAAGGTAGCATCACTTCACGTTTTAAACTCACAGTAGATCAGTGGTAGACAGTATGAGGAAAGGTTTTGTGGAAGTCCTTGGTGCCACCTCCTTCCTTTTCTAACACAGTGCCTTGCTTGCATGATCTCTGCTCATTCTCTCAGTTATGTTCAAAATCAAAAATAATCTATACTGGACCACTCTTGTTTGAAACCAACCATTTTAAGCCTTTTAAGTCAGCAAACAAAAAATACCAGCCAGCTCATTTTCAGCAGACTATGAAAGCACTTGTAAAGAAAACACCTAAAATTCACAGAACTTCAGCAACAAGCAGAAGAAATAATCCAGCCACTAAATTGCAATGGCTTTGTGCCACCCAACTGATGCTCAGCTATGCAAGGTTAAGAAAGGGTGCAAGTTTCAGTGTGGAGTTCCAAAATGGCAATGTTGACATCAAATCAATGTCACTACTAATGATTGTCATGCCAGTGGAGCCAAACCTGTGGTAAGAATGATCGTAATTAAACCAACATTAAAGAGACCTAGCAACTGTAGAGGCCCACACACACACAATATCCCAGCATGCAGTGAGAAACCAAGGGTTCTGTAATGAACTTCCAAATACAAAAGGCTGATAGCTGTAGGAAATACAGAATGTACTGTTAAAATTTAACTATTAGAGGCATGGAGTTATACAACACAGAAACGGGCCTTTTGGCCCAACTCATCCAAGCCGACCAAAATACCTATCCAAGCTAGTCCCACTTTCCTGCGTTTGGCACATAACCTCCTAAACCTTTTCTATCCATTCTTTTCTGAACCTTTGTTATTTGGTTGTTGACAAGGCTTAAAAGTTCCACAGAAAAGTACTACAGAAGTATTTGTACTGGACCATGAGTGTTATGTTTTTGTCATACTCTGCAGTTTAAATTAATAGGATGATCAGACCAAGAAAACAGTCCAAATGTTTATGCATTTGAAAGGACTAGATTAAGGGGCCTGACAAGATTCTTACAAAGCATAAATGCAGAAATAAACCAGTTAAAACAAATTACCTGTTTGTGCTGTAAATGTTTTGTAATTCTATTGAGGAGATAACGATCAGGATTATTCAACAATTTCATGTACATTGAAAATAGCACGTGGTAGTAGGTGAAGTAGACTGGCTTTGGCTTTACTTTCATATATCATTTCCTATTGTCCTCAGCATAATTATAAGTTGGAAGTCTAACCTTAACATTCCTTTCTGGAGTAATAAAGTCCCTTATACATTGTAGTCAGATTCTTAATGCAATGCTTCCTACTCAACAAGAAGATCAACACCTTACTGGTAATAGAAGCTTGACACCATACAGGATGTGGCAGCTAGCTTGAAAGGCACCCCATCCACTCTCATTCACTTACTCCACCACTATTGCACAGTAGCAGCAGTTTGTACCATCTGCAAGTTGCACTGCAGCAACGTACCAAGTGTCCTTAGACAGGACCTTCCAAACCCACGACCTTTACCAGCTAGAAGGATAAGAGCAGCAAAAGCAGAGGAACACCATCACCTGGAAGCTGCTCTCCAAGCCACACATCAGCCTGACTTGGAAATATGTTGCCAACATCTTGGAACTCCCTCCCTAACAGCATTCTGGGTATACCCACACCCCAAGGACTGCAGCGGTTCAAGAAAACATCTCACCACCTCTGCTCAAGGGCAATTAGGGATGAGCAATTAAATGCTGGCTCAGCCTGTGAGGTTCATATCCCTTGAATTAATTAAAAACACTCTAGCACCTCTGGCCACAGATAATGGCAAGTTTGTGAGAATACCCTTTTGTACACAAGTACAAAAAGGACTGCTTTCGTTGAGCTTCTCTGCCAACTATTCTAATCCAGTGGTAGAAAATAAAGAATCCTTCCTGTATTATTATAGTATGTCCATATGAAGTATCATTTTATGATCCTGTTGGTCAGGAGAATTATAAGATGTGTCTCCTTTGTATCTAGGTAACAATGTCACTGACTGGAACACAATATGCTGCATGAATTGAAATTTAACATACTTATATGTTTAGTGTTCTACCTTGCAAATTAACCATTGCCTCTTTTGATGTACAAGTATTGTTCCTTAACAAATCTGAGTTGAAATGATCTTTTCTTGCCATTTTGCTGCTCAGTTAGAATAGAGTTGGATGCATCTTAGCAAAACTCTTTTTAAAGATGAAGATTACCTTTAAGTGGGGCCAGTGACACAAATTTTCCATTTCCTCTCCCCTCCCCAACACACTTCCAATGGAATTTCCAATGAATAGTCCAAGTAATTCAATGTAGCATTAGCTCTAGTATGCTTGTGCATCTTAGTCATGTGATTGAGCACACAGAGCAATCTGTTTATTTCCCACTTTATTGCAGACCTTAAGCACTTTCTTCCCCATTATTAGGTCTCAGACTTGACAAACATTTACCTTGAGAGAGAACTGGTAAATAGGATTGATCTTGTTGAGGTCATCAATAATGAAATAGAGTAACGACGCTCTCTGTGCAGCTGGTCTATAGTTTTCTCTTGCCACATTTATTTTAATCTCTGTGACCTTTGCTTCAGCCACCTGCAAAAAGACAAAAGATGAGAATTAATACATTAGAGTGCATCTATTAGCAACATTTATGTGTACCTTTTTCAGTCTTTTCATAGCAAAAGATAGCAGAGTTGAGATAGTAAAACAGAAAGCTAAATCGAGCATAAATCCCAGTTAAGTAAATCTTAGCTGCATTAAATTACTTAAGTAAAGGGTGTAGGTTATTATGGGTTTAAAAATGAGCGGCACGGACTCGTTGGGCCGGAAGGGCCTGTTACCATGCTGTAAATAAAATTTTTAAAAATGCACTATATTCAGTCACAGCTAAATTCCAGTGGAGGTTTTATGGACTAAATGTAAAATATCATTCTGTGGACAGAGGTTCAGAATATTAATGGTGTGAAGATTCTCTGTAGATCTAATGCAACAAGTACTATAGTTCTGCAAATAGTTCCTTAATGAACTAGCACCAGCAGAGGCAGCAGTCCAGTAAATAAGTGTTCTTTTTTTATCTTTGATTGTAGTAGAATTATATCTACGTATTATTTCAGATGTCCAAAGAAATTTTATAGTTGCAGGAACTATTTACACAAAATTAAAAAATCATAAATACAATACCAAATCCATTATTAAGCAGCTGACCTTCCTTTCTATTTCAGTAGCAGTGTGTTTGGTTGTCTCCAAGTTCTCTACCAGAGCTGTATCACCAAGAAAATTTCCTGAGGCTTCCGAGAGTCGAGCAAGAAGAGAGTCTTCTAATTGTTTAAGAACAATCTTGAACTCATTCTGTTGTGTTGTAAGGTTTGCCTGAAATATTGGAGATAATTATTAGATCTTAACAAAATCTTCTGCATATGACTGCTTTTATAAAATTACACTTTTGGCAGGGAATTTTGACTGTTAGAAACTTATGTTGGAAATACAAGTGTAATCTCCAGAAATTGTATTCTGTTAAAAGAGATCTAGTATTACATTCAAAGATTTGACTTGTGTACTTAATTAACTGATGGTAAATTATTCCAACAAATGTTTTGATGGGGTTAGCACCCCTGGTTGAAACACTTAGGCAATATATATTCTGTGAATGAAAGGTACACTTCACAAGACATCAATAGTAGTAGCACTTTTGCTGGGAACAATTTACAAATGCCATTTTTGGAGTTCTTTCCCTAGAGGTATCTTACCTACCCTAGCAGCATTTAAGATGATCTAAAACTCTTGATCTGTCCTAAAAGGAGAAGAGAGCTTATAATACCCATTCACTGGAATGACCTTCAGGATGGATGGATAGATTATATTTGAGGGTAGTTTTGAGTAGATTTTATTTGACGGTAAATTTGATTATATAAGAGGGTAGTTTTAATTTGAAGAATTAAGAGCCTGTAAATTATATGATATTTAATGTTCCTTTTCTCTTTATTCTTCACAAGAAAGGTCTTTACAGAAACTTTAGATGCCAAATGGAATCAATGAAAACTGCATCACATGAGGCTGTTTTTCAAGGGTAGAGTTTTGTTAAGGGATAAAAATCACATAACTTACAGTTTTGTTAATATATGTAATCGAAAAAATATTTTATAAGCACCTTTCAAATTGCCCTAAAGCACTTTGCAGCTAATGAAATACTTTTGAAGCATATGCATTGCTGAAATGTAGAGAGATATAGCAGCCAATTTGAAGACATCCAGGACACAAATATAAGAGATATACGACTAAACTATCTGTGCTTCACCGATATCAGTCGAGGCTGAAATATCAGCCAAGACTCATGGAGAACTCTTGCATTCTTCTTCAAAAACTGCTAAGGGATCTCTTATATTCAGAGAGGACAGACGGAGTCCCAGTTATCTTCAACAACACTTTCATCATTGAACTACTTGGGCTAATCTAAACAAATGAATAACTCTCTGCAGTGGAGTTTGAAACAGCCACCTTCTGACTTACTAGTATGAACACTACCATTGAAATATTTCAGGGATGGTTATTAAAGTTATTATATGAAAATTCCAACCTTTTTCTACCATTTACCTGTCTATTTTGACCTTCAAAAAAGATTAGAAATGAAATGGTATATAAGTGCAAATAAATACACCGCATCTTGTGACAAGGCCCATTAATTAGATCTGATGATATAGCTTTAATTGCTTAATTCTTTATCTACAAAGTTGCTAAATATATTATTTGATAACAGAGCAGCAGGAGCAACAGAGACTCTTACACATAGATGAAGGACCGAAATGGAGGATGGTTTATTGGGCAAATTCATATTGACAGTTAGCTGATGGTTCTTAGAAAACTGCTGGCTGCTGGACTGCTCATTCCAGTGCAAAAAGCACTGAAATTGCATTTAGACACAGATCATCTAAACTCTCACTTTGCTCCTGGACCACTACCAAGTCCAGAATTCATCTGTAACATGCTGAACCTACAGATCGGAGACACTTCACCTCTGGAGACTCACCATCAAGCCTGCCGTTGCTGGCAAGTTGGTGCATCGTCATTCATAGACACACAGAGTCTACAGCACAGAAATGGGTCCTTCAGCCTAACAACATTCATACCAACATTCTTGTCCATCTAACACTAATTCCATTGTCCTGCAGTAGGATTTTGATAGGATTGCTGAACTTTCTTTTAAGAAAGTAAGTTTATAGTTACTTTTGTTTATTTCTCTGTGTGTCTATGTTATTAATTATTAGAAGCTGAACATGTTTTTATATTATTTTAATTTTGCAAATCTTAAATTATTTTATAAATTTAAGTTTTTAGTAAATTAAATCCATTTCAACTGTTTTTAAGTATCTTTGCTCAAAGACCATCAGATCAGTGCTGGAGGTAGCATCTTATGTTGGAGGCTTGACTACCATTAAGGCTCACTCCACTAAAGGGACAACTAAAGAACTGAGACCTTGAGGTTATTAGGAACCATGCAGCCACAAAAATTTAGTGTGGCCTTGGAGCTAATGTGATGTGTACAAGTGGCTGGCAGGTTAGATTGAACATAACTCATTCCATGGGTTGCATTGCATATCATATCAGAGACAGGAAGATAAATACATAAAGATTGAATTAACAGAGAATAAATGTGATAAAGTACAAAAATTAGTTGTAAATCTTTAAAATTCATGAATGATTCACAGCTTAAACAAATAAAACTCCATGCTTACAATTGTTCTCTTTCTTGATGGGGCAATTAACTTGGAATAATTGTTATTGAAATATTTTTTTAATTTATTACTTTATTTAACTATTTAACAAGCGTAAAAGGCAATTATTGTGAAAATACAGCAGACTTAACGATCCAAGGTAGCTGTTGTGTGAGTGTGTATTAAGTTGGAAATCTGAAATAAAACAGAAAAGTAGTTGTCCTAAAATGATAACTGTTTTACTTGAACAGATGCTACCAGAACTATAAGTATTTCTAGCATATTCTGTGTTTTTTTCCATTATAATAATGGAATAATGTTCATAATTTTCAAAGAAAAATCTGACCATAATATTAACAAGGTGGCTGTTTCATCCGCAGAATCAAGAAATGTCATTTGATTGCAAAAATATTGCTAAGTTTCATAAATACTAAAATATTAAAAATGTCACTTACTGTATCTGATTAGGTATCCTACATCAACAACATAAAATTTATGCTCTATCTGAATGAGCAATGTCATGGGAAATACACTACTGTGACAAAATTTCAAACATGTTTGTTGTGTGTATTTCTACAGACTTATCTTTCTATTTGTCTATCTAAAATGTACCTTCAGTTGTTCTAAGTCAGGACGTTCTTTAGCAACCACCGAAGCTAGTAGCTGATCTTCTAGGCCATCTCTTGTTACAAGGAAATTAATCAAAGTGCACTGAGCTTGCATTTCTGGTTTGAAATGAGGATTAAAGTATTTGGTGTGGAGTATCATTCTGAATTTGGGATGATATTCAACTTCTTTATCCCCAATGTAGATATACCTAAGTGTATAGTTAAATAATAATTATTGAAGTCTATTATGTTGCAGAGGAACATTGTGCTTAAATTTACAATAAATTTGTAGCATATAAATATGCATGCAACCCTGTAGTTAATATATCTGTACTTGTTCTGAGGAAGGAGATAGAGATCATACTAGTTATCATCTTCCTTACCCCAGAGAGCTGAGGGAGTTGAATCACTGAACGTATTCAAGGCTGAACAAGTCAAATGTTTGATGTTCAGGGTAGCTGAGGGTTATGGGACAAACAGAAAAATAGAGCTAAGGCCAAGATCAGATCAGCCATGCTCTTATTGAATGGGGAAGCAGACTCTTCGAGTCACACTGCCTAATCTTGCTGATAATTCTTAGGTTCTTGAGGGTTCATATGTGGCCCTGGGTTTCTGGGGGCTTTTCCTGGGAGAATTATACACGCTTGCTATTATATCTGCAGCAAACATAATTAGTTTTGTAATATTAATAAGTTAGAAGGGGATAATCCCTGCTTGGCATTTCTGGACAGATATCTGCTATGCACCATGGCATGGCTATGTAACGGGTAAATAGGGCAGGGAGGAATCCCAGAAGCAGCATGAAGTCAAGAAAGAAGGTATTATTTGCTTTTCAGTATGTTTTCAGGTAAACAAGAATTTCTGAAGTCTGGTCTCTTTGGCAGCAAGCAAACTTCTGCAAATTTGGATCCGTGCCTTTGAGGCTCCAGCAATATTGGTCATTCCCAGAATGAATCTGTGACTGGTAGGTTGGTGAGGATGTGGTCAAGTAGGATATTCCCTCTTGTTGATTCTTTCTGCATCACCATAAACTCAGTCAGGTAGTTACGTCCTTCAGGACCTGATCAATTCAGTTAAGTAGTAACAAAAGCAAACTACTCCCAGTGATGGTTGTTGAAATCCTCCACTTGTGCCTTCTTCTACTAGTGATTGACATGAAAGATTCTTCTGTTTAATAAGAGTGGCAGCTGGTAAGAGTAGCACTGTGGTTAAGTTAAAGCATTATAATCCAGAAACCTAAACTAAAAATCCTACGTATTGTGTTCAAGTTCCATCATGTCAAATGAGGAATTTAAATTCATAGAATCATACAGCACAGGAATGGAGTCTTTGGCCCACCACACCCATGCCACCCTTTTTGCCTATTTAAATTAATCCATTTGCCTGCATTAGGTCCATATCCTTCTATGTATTGCCTGCTTAATTGTCTGACTAATGTCTCTGAAACACACTGATTGCAACTGACTCTACCACCTTCTCTGGCAGCACATCCCAGATATCAACCACTCTCTTACCTCTAAGATCACCTTTAACTCCCCTACCTCTCTCCTTAAACCTATGCTGTCTTGTTTTTTATACCCTTACCATGGGAAAAACTATCTACCCTATCTATGACTGTCATAATTTTATATACTTATATTGGGTCAGCCTTCAGCCTCCTTTGCTCCAAGGAATTAAATAAACTGAAAGGTAGGTGTGGAATTGAAATGCAATGATTTAAATAATGTGGAATTAAGATAAAACTTATATCAGTAATGGTGACAATGAAACTACTGGATTATCATAAATAAAACCATCTAGCTCAATTAAGTCCTTTAAAGAAGAAATTCTGCTAGTGTTACTCAGCTCATGTGACATCCAAACACACAATGATATTGTTGACTCTGAGTTGCCTTCTGAAATGAACTGAAAACCAATCAGTTCAAGATTGGGCAATAAATGGTCACCTTATTGACAACGCCTACATCCCAGGAATGAATAAAAATAAAGTGAGAGGTTTCCTCTTCCTTTTTTGACCTGGGACTTCATAGGATCCAAGATCAATGCTAAGACCACCAGCACCCTTAATAGACTTGTCCTGTTGATATAATAGAGATTAACTTGGCATAGCTACAAGATAGTCTAGGACTTTGGCTAAAGGGCATCATGATTCAGTGAGCATGACCATGTCAGTTCGTTGCTTGAAAAGATTTTCGGACAACTTTCCCAACTTTCACACAAACACCCAGACACAAATGAGGTAATGACACTAATATTTATGCTTACTTTGGCTGCTTTTGATATTTTTACTGCCCAATTTCAATAAGATATCTTTATTAGTCACATGTACATCGAAACACACAGTGAAATACATCTTTTTGTGTAGTGTTTTGGGAAGGCAGCCCACAAGTGTCACCATACTTCCAGCGCCAACATAGCGTGCCCACAACTTCCTAACCTGTACGCCTCTAGAATGTGGGAGGAAACCAGAGCACCTGGAGGAAACCCACGCACACACAGGGAGAACGTACAAACACTTTACAGACAGTGGCCAGATTTGAACACAGGTTGCTGGCGCTGTAAAGTGTTACACTAACTGCCACACTACTGTGCCTGCCAAGTAGAGTGGAAAAAAAATCAGCAGGATACGTTCCCTATTTGATACTAAAGATCCGTGGGTTTTAAAAAGATATGATAGCTTCATCATCACTTAATACCAGCTCTTATTTTCAGGGAATCTGGCAGTCCTTGACAAGGCCAGCATTTACTGGCCATCTTTAAATGTACTCAAACTGAGAGGCTTGCTAGACTATTTTGGAAGACAGTTAAGAGCCAAGTTCGTTGTAGTGGATTTACAGTGACACTAGGCTAGGTAAGCATAATAAAATTCCTTCCCTGAAGAGCAGTAGTGAATTAGATGATTTTTCTTTCCATCTGGTAATCTCATGCTTATGATTACTGAAACTAGCTTTTCATTTTCAACTTTAATTTAATGAATGCCCCAAATGCCACAGCTGGATTCAAACTCTATGGCAATAGAATAGGCTTTGAGGCACCAGTTCATTAGCCTGACTAATGCTATCAGACCACCTAATGTATCCATGTGCCTTGTATCCTGTTGCAACTATGTATGCTGTATGATTTTGCTGTAATAGTACAATCCAAGCATTTAACACTATTATCAACTTGATTAAATAATCATGACCTTTGTATCTCAAAGGGAATGTTAACGTACACTGTGGTTAAAAAGTGCAAGCTTTTTTTACTTCATAATAGGGTGTAATACACAAACAATATGGTTTGAATTGTTTAATACAAACATTAACATCATCATCAACTAAAAACGCATTGACATTGACCCCACTGACACCTTATTTCACTTTCTGCTAATCCCAGCAGCTTTAATCTATTTCTTTTGCACAAAGTCTCCAGCTTATCCCTTTACCAATAATTGCATTCATTCTGAGAATTGAAGTTAACTAATTGGTTCTTAGAATTAAAGTTAGCTAATTTTTTATTGACCTATTGAGGATTATGATCTGGAAAACAAACCTGTTTAGATGTAAACTCTCTATCTTTGAAATTAGCTCCATACAATACTTCACGTAGACTAATCAAAGAATCTTAAAACAACTTGCATTTATATAGCATATTATAATATAGTTAAGATGGCATAAGGTGGCTCATTAGAAAAATAAGCAGACAAGAGATGATCTGAGCATGTAAGAATTTTATAAATGAGATGTTGGTGGATCAGGAGCCAATGCACAGCTGTGCACAGCAATGGTGTTTGGAAGGTGTATAGTGGTATTTAGGACAATGACAACATAACTTTAGATAAGCTTTTTGATGGAGGATGGCTAGTAGAAGGCCAACCTAGAGAATATACGAGTAGAATCTAAGCAAGAGAATATTAGAAGAAAATGCTGGAATTGTTCAGCAGGTCAGGCAACATCAGTAGAAAGAGAAACAGGGTTAATATTTAAGGTCAGAGACCCTTCATCAAAACCATTCTAATTTACCCTCCCTTTCTACAATTTGAGCTTTTTTTCCAAACATTGAATCTTGTTTTAAATGAGCTGCATTGTTTGCAAACTCGCTGTTCAAAAGTTGTTATCACCAGCATGCACTGCCAGCAAGTTCCAATGAAACAATTTTTGAGCTGCTAAGTGTGAGAAAACAGCTAATCAATAGTTTTGCTTCCAAAAATGCCAGCGTCAGTATGAATTGTCATTTTTTTGGTGGAATAGGAGAAGGGGTGTGTGTGTGTGTGTGTGTGTGTGTGTGTGTGTGTGTGTGTGTGTGTGTGTGTGTGTGTGTGTGAGTGTGTGTGTG
>JARFYF010000050.1:9777883-9790274 GCA_030265395.1 Rhina ancylostomus
ACATTTAAGAGACTCTTAGATAGACACATGAATGATAGAGAAATGGGGAGCTACGTGGGAGGGAAGGGTTAGATAGATCTTAGAACAGGATAAAATGTCGGCACAACATTGTAGGCCAAAGGGGCTGTACTGTGCTGCAGTGTTCTATGTTCTAATCCTGGAATATGCTTAGGTCAGGAATGATCTTGAATCCTTGACATTGTGTTTCAGAGATGATGGTGCTTTACCGATCTTATTTTAAAACCCTTGGAAACAGCCAGAGCCAAAGAGCTTAAACCAAGTAAACAGGCAACCAGTCTTAGGAACAGATTTATTCCTACGTAACCAAATGGCTGAAAAAGCCTAATGAACTTACTGAGATTGGTAAAGTAGGAGCCCTGGAGTGGAGGTTGGGAACTTGAAAAATTAAAACAGTACAGAAACAGTCAATGTTATAGGAACTGGAAATCTGTAACAGATGAAAGGGGCAGGTAGTCTGAATAGTTTAAAAATTTGGCTATTTAGTTGAACACTCATGAATGTAACTCCCTGACTGTGTTATCAACACCATCAGGTTATCATGTTTTTGCATTCAAAGCTTTGTGTTGCCTGGTTGAAAAAAGCTTGCCTGTTTTTGGATACAAAAGTGCAGTAGCCACTAACTGTATGGTTTGAATTTCCCATAGCATCCATTAGTATGCCATTTCTAGTAACAATGGAAAATCTGAGAGAAATAAACAAAATTAAGATCACTGTAGATGGATTACAAAATGAAATTCTAAAGACATAAAACGTAAAAATAGTGGAGTATCTAGAACTAGAGGGCTTGTTCATTTTGTGGTATCTAAGGCCAAATGTACCTGTTTGCAAGTGAAATGGTTCTGTTGGTAGTATCAGCTTCTTGTTGACACTTGAGTTTTTCTGCAGTGGCTTTTTCAAATTCAGCAGTCAACTTTGCTAAATTTTCATCAAGTTCCTGAAAATTAAGATCGGTTCTATTATAACATATTATTTCAAATAAAACAAATAACACAACTGTAATTTATAGCCTTAACAATCTTAGTATATCTCAGTACAATATTCATTTTATTTTCTTCAGAATAAAAATTGAATAATTATACAAATATAACAAATAGACTTTGTACTACAAACTAACTTACAATACATCTTTAACAGAATGAGAAATGCCAGAACTCATTACAAAGGGGAAGATAGGAAGTGAGCAAGAACTTTGTAAACACAGAAACATAGGATCCGGACCATTTAACTCCCCAGAATCAGAATCAAGTTTATTATCACTGACATATATCATGAAACTTGTTATTTTGCAGCAGCAGTACAGCGCAAGATATAACAATGACTATAAACTACAAAATAAATAAATAGTGCAAAAAAAAGGAATAATATGGTGTTCATTGCTGCATGGACCATTCAGAAATCTGATGGCGGAGGGGAAGAAGTTGTTCCTAAGTCATTAAGTGTGGGTCTTCAGGCTCCTGCACTCCTCCCGGATGGTAGTAACAAGAGGGCATGTCCTGGATGGTAAGGTCCTTAGTGATGGATGCCGCCTTCTTGAAGATGTCCTTGACGGTAGAGAGGGTTGTGCCTGTGATGGAGCTGGCTGAATCTACAACTGACTGTAGCCTCTTTAAATCCTGTACATTGGACCCTCCATACCAGGCTGTGATGCAACCAGTCAGAACGCTCTCCACCGTACATCTATAGAAATTTGAGTCAGATACCAAATCTCCTCAAACTCCTAACTCTTCTTAATTGCATCAATGTGTTGGGCTCAGGATAGATCCTCTGAGATATCGATGCCCAGGAATTTGAAACTGCTCACCCATTCCACTGTTAACCCCTCAATGAAGAATGGTGTAAAGTCTCCTGACTTCCCGAAGTCCACAATCAATTCCTTGGTCTTGCTGATGTTGATTGTGAAGTTGTTGTTGTTGTGACACCACTCAGCCAGCTGATCTATCTCACTCCTGTACACCTCCTCATTGCCATCTGAGATTCTATCAACAGTGGTGTCATCAGCAGATTTATAGATGCCGCTTGAGCTGTGCTTAGCCACAGAGTCCTGAGCCCATTCCACCACTTATTGAGTCCTTGGTTGATCTATGAACCTAACATAGAACATGCATCCTCCGTCAAGACAAATCCCTTGATATTTTTGGTTATCAAAACGCCATTAATCTCAGATCTAAAACTAGCCAAGCATCAATTGCAGTTTGTGGAAGAAAATTCCAAACTTCTAACATTCATTGAAAACTCAAAAACCTAGCCCTAATTTTAAGAAAATGGTCCATAGCCCTGTATTCCCTAAATGCAGGAAATGGTCTCTCACTATCAATTCACTTTAATACTTTGAAGTCTTCAGTGAAACCAGCTCTTCACCTTCTGATTACAGGAAATAAAACCTTAGTTTATGGAATATCTCAACATAATTTAAACATTGCTTTATTTAATGTATTGTTTGCAGAACAGCTCACAATATTCCATGTCTAATCTGGGCTTCGTGCAGCTGATATACAACAACTAAGCCCTTGTACACTAGTCTCTAGATAGAAATGGTTTACTTCCATGGGCCATTTCTTACCTATATTGTCCAACTGTCCATGACAATTTAATAATCCATGTAGATGGGCCTGAAGCCTCCACTGCTTCTAGCTTTTTACCATTTAGAAAGCCCATGACTAATAAATTTTAGGTCCAAAGTAAAGAAACCATATCCACTTACAATGAAATCTATTTGCCACAGATCTGCTTATTTGCTTAATTCATTAATATCTCTTTATAACTTAATGATTCTTTTGCACTGTTTATTTATCTTTGGGTAAAGTTGGATTGGTGACTATAAGTGTTTCAAAAATCAGTGGCAAAAGAATATCTTTTGCAGAGGCTTTTGAAGATGGAAAATGGTGAAAATGGAACAGGAGACTAAGGAAGTAGGGGTTTATTTCTAGTACTCTGGAGCCAGCAGAGCATCCTTGTCATCCTGGTTCCATAAAAAAGTTGATATAAGACATTATTAAATGAACACTGAAGAATCATGAGCTCCAGTTTGACAAATGGATCCTTTAATAATCTTTTTGCCTCTAACTGGCAAATTCAAAGCTCAAGGGCCTATTTTCAGAATGCACATCAGATAATTAAAAACAGTCCTCATGAATTAAACAGTTGGGACCATTGCTATATGAAGTTGGTGCAAGCTACTTCACTGCTTAGTTGATAGTTTTTGTTTCTCTTACACCTGGAACATAGATTCAATTAATGCCAACTTCTCTGAGGGAGTTTTGCAACATCAGAATACCATGGATTACAGTTTTGCAAAACATGCATAGATGCTATCTTGACTCTTGAGAAGTGATGGGTATGAGCTGAGACGCAGACTAGAGCAGATTGCAAAAAGGCAATAATATGAAGGATTTGTAAATGAGAATGAAGATTTTGAAATGAACATATTGGGGGTATGGAACTGGTGGATTGTAGAACATTTGGTGTGGAAAACTGTGATTTCATCTTCCTATGTAGTAAAATAAAAAGGTGGAGTATTTGCTAAATGGTGAGAGTTGAAAGATGTTAGTGTTCAAAGGACCACGGCGTCAGTGTACGTGAATCAGTGAACCCTAAATATCAGGTTCAATCAGGAAGGCAAAAGGCACGGTGGCCTTGCCCAAATAATTGAGAACAGGAGTAGAGATATTATGCTCCAATTGCATAGAGCCCTGGCGAGACTGCATCTGAAATTTGTGTACAGGTCTGGTCTACATAGGTAAGGATGGATATACTTGTGATTGAAGGAGTGCAGTGAAGGTTCACCAGATTGATTTCAGGGATGATAGATTTGTCATACAAGGAGAGATTAAACAAACATGGTCCATATACTCTTGGCTTTAGGAAAATAAGAGATGATCCTTCAAAAGAGACAAAATTCTGAAGGGGATTGACTAAGTAAATATGGTTATGACGTTTCCCCTCAGTGAATGTCTAAAACCAGGGTTCGCAACCTCAAAATAAAGGGCCAGCCATTCAGGACCGAGAGAAAAGAATCTTCGGGATTCACTAACCAAGAGGAATGTGGAGCTTTAGTTGTTAAGTATATTCAAGAGCTAAACTGATAGATTTTAATAGCATCAAGGAATATAGGTTCAGGAAAGTGGTATTGAAATTAAAAATCAGTGGTAATCTTATTGAATGGCAGAGCAGGCACAAAGGGCAGAATAACCTACTTTTTCTATTTCTTATCTTTTTATAATATTGGATGTCTTGATGCAATTTGAGTTTGAGGAGAGGGCAAAACTGGATTGAAAAATCATCTAGGAAATAAGCATCAAACTCAGGAATCAATTATATTCTAATAGAACATGATAAATTTAAAGCACAAATTAAATGCAACACCTGCATAATTTTTTTTAAAGGCATTCCACTATATTGGAAAAAAAATGTTATTGAACACCTAAAGGAACAGAGATTAGATTAATCTTATGTGTGACGCTTATACTTACATTAATCATACGTGTAATACCAGCAAGTTTCTCCTGTGCTGCTGCCAATTCAGCATTAGCCTGTGCCAGAGCTATCCTCTTCGGTTCCACCTCACAGAACACCTCATAAAATTTCACTATGTTTATACACCAGGAACATAAACCAGCAGCAGCTATGGATTTAGTACGAACAAAATCAGCATCAAACATTGGATTTTCAAGAATTGGCCTGTTAAAAGGAAATTCATAAATAGAAAAGTAAAAGGATATTTTTATTTTAAGAAATTATTTCTTTGCTATATTTAAATGAAGAATATAAAAGAGCTTTTCTATTGTAACAAATAATATATTAATTGCATAAACTATAATAGATATCAGTGATAAACAGGAATTTATTCAATCTGAAACTAGATTTGGTAAAATATATGTGTGTCCATTCAAGTCCAAAACCAATAGGTAGTAATTATGCAGAACATAAACAGAAACAGGAGTGAGCCAGTCATTTCCTTGTGCTTGTTATGCCCTTCAATAAGATTATAGATGATCTTTTATCTGAATGCCATTTTCCTATATCTCTTGATTTTCTTGACATGCAAATATCTATTAATCTTTGTCTTCAAAATACTCGGCAATTAAGCCTCCATATCTCCTTTGGGTAAAGGATCCCAAAGATTCACTAACACTATCTGTTTATTTTGAGACAATGACCCCTGGTTTCAGACATGCCTGAGAGGTGACCTGCTGGAAATATATAATATTCTGAGAGGCATTGATATGGTAGAGTCCTTTTCCCAGAGTGGAAAGGTCAAATACTAGCAGGTATAGATTTAAGATGAGCTGGGGAAAGTTTAAAGGGGATTTACAAGGCAAGGTTTTTTTAAAAACAGAGAGGGTGGTGGTTGCCTGGAACGCATTGCCAGGAGAGGAAGAAGAAGCAGATACGATAGTGACGTTTAGGGAGGTATTTAGAAGGGCATATGAACAGGCAGGGAATGGAGGAATCTAGATCCTGTGTGGGCAGATGGGATTAGTTTTGAATGGCATCATGGTCAGTGCAGATATGGTAGGCTGAAGGCCCTGTTCCTGCACCATACTGTTCTATGTTCTGTATACCAGTGGGATGCCTTAGAGATCAGTGCTTGGGGCCCAGGTATTCACAATATAAATCAATGATTTGAATGAAGGAATTAAATGTAACATTTCCAAATTTGCAGGTGACACAAAGCTAGAAGTGGGAATTAGGGCGAGGGAAGATTGTGAGCTGTGAGAACAATGTGAAAAGGCTCTAATGTAATTTAGACAAGTTGAGTGAGTGGGCAAGTGCAGCACGTATACAATATAATGAGGATACATTTTAAGTTATCACATTTGGTTTTAAAAACAGAAAGAGAAATAATTATCTGAATGAGGATAGATTGGGAAAAGGGAGGTGCAACAAGCCTTCAATGTCCTTACACACTTGTTGCTGAAAGCAACATTCAGGTGCAATGAGCAGTTAAGAAGGTAAATGGTACATTGGCCTTCATTGCAAGAGCATTTGATACAAGAACAAGGATGCCTTGCTACAGCTGTATAAGGCCTTGGTGAGACTATCTAGAGTTCTGTGTACAGTTTTGATCTCCCTATTTGAGGAAAAATATATTTGCAACAAAGGTTTTCTGGGATTTTTGGAATGGCAGGACTGACAAATGTGGAGAGATTGGGTCAACTGGATCTATCTTCACTGGAATTTAAAAGAAAGCATTTGGATCTCACAGAAACCAATCAAATTTTAACAGCTCTAGACAGACTAAATGCAGAGAGGATGTTCCTGATGGCTGGGAAATCCAAAATCAACAGCTTCAGAACACTAGGTATGCCAGTGAGAGAACAGAGGTAGGGAGAAATTTCTTCACCCAAAGGGTGGTGAATTTGTGAATTTCTTTACCAGAAGGAAGCTGAGGCCAAGTCATTAAATATATTTAGGAAAGAAGTAGATATATTTTTTAATGCTAAAAGGATCAAGGGATATGAGGAAAAATCAGGAGCAGGTTACCAAAGTGGATGATCAATCGTGATCATATTGAATAGTGGTGCATACCCAAATGGCTGTATGGCCTACTTCTGCTCCTATTTTCCATGTTTCTATGATTGTTGTGCACTTTTCCTGCTGTCTGCACTCATGTGCTCTTGTCAGAGTGCCTTGAAGTGCTTGTTGCCATCTTGGATGCTTCTCTGCAAATTTAAGCCAAGCATTCCCATGTTACGTTATTTTCAAGAAGGTTTTGAGGACATTCTCAAAGCATATTGTCTGTCCTCCTGGAAATTGCTTACTGTGAGAGAGCTCAAAGGAGGGTGCTTGCTTTGGGAGTCTAGTGCCAGGCATGCATCTTGAGTAAGCCCTGATGCAAATTCTAATACTATACAATCTGATATGCTTTGGCAGAGTTGGAAAGGCAAAAGTCTCTCAAAAGTGTAAGTGGTAGGGAAGGAATAGGAAAAACCATCTCCATGAGGACCATTACCATGGCACCTACTAACCAAAGACAAAATAGACAAACTTAAGTTCAGTGCTCAACTTTATCTTGCACACTACTTGCAACTAGTCTTCTGCATCTGTCCCTCACTCCCACACACAACCTATGCTTCCCACTCAAGGACACATCCTACAAACAAAATGTGCTGAGGTACAAATCAAATCCCCAACAATCCTGTAAACACTGAACAACCACTTCAAATATTGCGGAGTATATTCCTGCTATTAAGACCAGCTTTCCTGTGTATAATCCACACTAGGCTTTAACTACATATTAATAATACATTTTCACGGGGAAGTGAAAGAGTAGCATTGAAATTGAAAACTGAAAAAGTTGTCGTGAATGGATGTGAACATTGAAAAATAGCTGCGCATAACATGTGATAATGGGGAAAATATTTGTAATTCAAATACTCTCTTCCATGAGGTGTAGGCATTAAAATCAACACCAATATTATTGGCTAAAATATAGTGTCTACAATGCAGCACCATTTTACGTACATTTATAGGTACATTATCAAGATTTTTTAAATATAATTCTACAAGATCTCTATTGTTTAAACAAATCATTAGATTTATAGTGCATTAAATCTTTCATAATGATTCTTAAAAGGCACAATTTTACATTTTGAAATTCTGCTTTAAAGAATAACAAATGTTCATTTAACAGGTAAAACTTTGCACTACTTTTGAAACAATAAGAGATTTAATAATTTATTAACATACCGGAAAGCTTTCAGGGACGATTCAGGGATTCGTTCCTTGTCATAGTTTATCAGTGAATCTAAAAAACTATCCACTTTACCCATCATAACTTTGGCAGCTTTCCAGCTCCTGTCTTTTGGGACCTTCCCACTTGGTGCTAAAAGGATCATCACAGCACCAGTCACCAGAACTACAGCATCTGGCGGGGAGCCAAAAGATTTCAACTCTGTCAGGTTGTTCTAGCAAACAAAATACAAATTAAATTAAGAATTTTAAACAAAATATGTAACATAACTAAACATCCTTGTTGATGTAAGATCTGGCCAACATTTAGAAATTGTCTGATAAGTTACAAATAACAGTCATGCCAATTGGCAGATAATGATCACCACCAACAAGGGAGTCTAATCAACTTGCCTTAATATCCAAATAGAATTATTACTGCAAAATTCCTCACCATCAATATCTTGGGGTCACCATTGAATGAAAACTTAACTGGTCTAGTCATATAAATATAGTGTGTCAAAGATTAGATGGTCAAATGTCATGGCAACGACTTAAATCTAATTTGTTTTTTACTATTTTTCCAAATCTGTTGAAGGCTTTTTGATCTGAACCATTAACCCTGTTTCTATTTCCATAAATTCTGCCTGACTTGCTGACCAACATTTTCCTCTTTTGCCTCCATTCCCCTGAGACTTGGAAACATGTTACCTTTTCTTCATAGTCACTGAATCTAAATACAAGATCTTGTCACTCAACAGTACCACAGGAGCACTTTCACCACAAGGAAAAGAAGGTCACTCTCCACCATATTCTCAGTGGGCATTTAGGAATGGTAATTAATATTTGTCTCAGCAGGAATACCCTTATCTGATAGATGACTAAAACAAAATAGCAGGGAGATGGGAGTAGCATAGAGAGGCATTACAGTCAGCATGGACGAGTTGGGCCAAAGGACCCATTTCTGTGCTGTACAACTCTATGACTTTGTGTGTTTACCTCACTTCCAAAATCCAGTTTCGTAAGAATGCAGAACCAAATTTTGTAAGTAGCTACAAAACACACAGTCACTACTGTGAATGTATGTTCAATGCAAGCTACCAAAGACAAATTTTTCTACCTCAATATTTGTTTGACCATTGCACTTTCCACAAAGGGTTTTCAGTTGAGGTATACAGAAGAAGATTGAGCTGACTGAATGGCAAAAGGTACAGTTGCAATATTTAATTAAGTAACATTATCAAAACTAAATAATGAATTGCAAAAATTTTATTACTTTTATTCCATTAAAGATAAATTAATTACTTGAGTGACAGATACACGGTAGAGTATGCATAGAGTGACTTAGCCATCTTTTCAGGGGGAAGTTAGAGATGGCTGATAAATACTGGCCACGTCAGCAATATATGAATAACATTAAGTACTGTCTGTATGCTTATCCAACTTCTGAGAGACTTTGAATAATTTCTTTTCCACACCTATTACTGTCTTCTTCAAAGGTCATAAAGTCATGCAGCAAGTAAGCAGCCCCTCCAGTCCACCAAGCCGATCATCAGGCAGCATTTATATTAATCCCAAACTAATCCTATTTTTGTCTCTCACATCCCTGTCAACTCTCCATAATTCTCTTGCCACCCACTTACATTAAGGGAAATTCACAGTAGCCAATTAACCTACCACCGGCACATCCTTGATACATGGGAGGAAACTGGAACACCCAGGAGAAACCCAAGCTGTCACAGAATGTGCAAATTCCACAATTGTGGCAATGAAACCCATACTAAATTTATCAGAAATTACATTTTACTCATGTTGTACCCTTTGGGTATTTGCCAATATATCTTTTTTCATTATTAGTCATACCTTATTTAATGTATTCAGTGCTTCCTGGGCAGCAACTAAAGCTGGCTCTGCTTTTGCTAAGTCTTCTTCACAAGATTGCTGTTTCTCTCTGACATTCTAAATGTGAATAAAATGCATTATTACAATTTTACCATGCTCAAAATGATATTAAAAGTCACCATTTGGGCAAAATACAGTACCTCATTAATGATTTGTACTTTTTTCTCCTCTTCATCTGCAATTCTTTTATTTTTGGTAACAATCTCTGTTTGCTGACCAACAACTTTAATTAATTTGTCTGCATCTTCATTCTTTTGCTGCAGCTCCACTTCTTGTATGGCAAGTTTACTTTTTAAATCATCCACCTGAAAGTAAAGACATCAATTTTTGAGTTTCATTTCTTAGTGCACTATATAAGGTGTAAATTCAGAGGTTCTGAAAACAAGTATGTAATGCCTTACTCAAAGGAATCAAGGACAGGAACTAACTCAGTAGACAGATGAATATACGCAAGATGTATAAACTTTCCTTACAGCAAATTGGAGGGTATTGAAGAATGGAGGTGTTTGCCATATACTTTTCCTGACACTGGCCAAGATTGAAGTGGCATCAGGGACCTTTAGGACCACTGAGAGATCTCAGAGACCTATCCACAATGGATAGAATAATTTCCATACTTGTGCAAAACCTTCATGCAAGACCCATTATTCAAGAGAAAATAACAAATGCAAAGTTTTCTAAGGGAAGGAAAGTTGGTAGTTCTGTCAATGCGTGGAAAAGTCATATGTATGAAGGATTTTCAGAAGATCCAATAGCGTGGAGCCAAGGGCTGTAGCCCTTGTTCTGGAATTCTTGTTCTGGAAAGTTCTGGAATTCTGGTACAAGTTGAGAACATCAATGAAGAATGTACCTTCCTTGACATTAAAGGAGTTGCAGGAGTGTCTTTCAAAACCTGCATTTCTCCATCTCTTACAATCCCCAATTTAGTTTTTTGTGGAAATTACTTGTTTTGCCCATAGTAAAGTCTGAATCAAAATACCTGTTTAATTCATCTGCCATCTGCTTGCTTTCCATTATTAATTTCCCCAATTCACTTTCTGTAATACTAATACTCCCTTTGTTAATTCATCTTTAAATATTTAAGTATATTTATAAATTTTCCTTTCTTTATATTTCTGACCAGCTTTATCACGTTCTAATTTTTCCTTCCTTATTAATCTTTACTGTTTTTTTCATATTCTGTACAATCTTCTGTATTTCTTTAAAATTGATACTGTATTTAATTTTTTTAAATTAATATGGATAGTGGGTTCTCCTCTTGGAATTTTCTTGTTGGAATTCTTTAAGGTCTGCCACTGCGCCTTGACTGACTAATCTCTTAAGCTAATTTTCTAGCTCATTCTGCTTTCATATTAACCTTATGTAAATTTAAAATACTAATCTTAAACCTATTCTGTTCTTCCTGGCCCAAGATAGTGGGAAAAAAGGCATTTCCCATTGGGAATCAGTAGCTTCAATTTGATGCTGCAGTCTAGAGCAAAAAATAAACCACTGGTAGAACTCAGTTTTTTTAAAAAGAACAATGTTTTTTTAAAGCTGCCTGTTACCCAATGCAGCATAAAAGTCCTTTGTTAACCTGAAAATATTCTCCCACAAAGGGATATTTACTTGCATTTAACTTCAATTTTGCCAAACAAATGGTGGAATTTCAGCCCCAAGCAATTACAGCAATCCTGTGTGATCTGTGTTTACGTAACTCCTAACATATCTTAAGTAAGATGGTTCAGAGTTGTGCTATTACAAATTTATTGACTTTGGACCTGATAGTTACATTCCAATAAATTTCTCAGTTAATAGTGTTTTAGAAGAGAGAGAAAAAAGTATCTGATACTTTGCGTAATATTTTTAATATGTGCATGTTCAGTTTTCAAAATCTTCTAAAATATATTTTCTAAAAGCATTAATTTCCCTGAGCAAAAGTAGCTCAATGGTTATCACTAATAGAAATCCAACCTGCAATATATGTGCTGAAATTGTGATTGAAACACTAATTTTAATTTTTCAAATTTACTAGTTAACATGAATTATTAGCTTTGCAAACCTGGCTAGCAGTACTGTGAAGTTTTGCCAAACCATTTTCAAGTCGATCCATTTTAGCAATTAAGTCTTTCCTTTTGGTTGACAGCAGGTTTTGATAAAGTTTAATTTGTTCCAAATATGTTTTGGGTGTTGTGTAGTTGTAGCGCCTTTCAGTAGCTAGGTAGACTGCCGATATCTCTTGGACACTTCTATGTACAAATGCCATGAACTGGCTTATTGAGTTCTTTACTTCAACCTGAAATGCAATAAAGTATGCACAAATTTCAGTGCGCTTACAAGTACACATAAGTTAATACTGCTATTTGAAAAGGCATGAAACTTGAAACATCTTCATAAATATAATAATTAAATGCACTGTACAGTGCAAGACTTTTATTCCACACCCCTTGGGATCTGAGTGTGTTTGAAGTATGGATAGACTTAGGTTACAAGTTTCAATCTTTGTCTATCTTTAAACAATGCTGCTTTTGCCAACACAATGTAATTTTTAAATATTTGCAATATTGTGCTGTGCATGTGAAGAAATACAACTGTCAGTGATAGTCCCTCAGAATTCAGGATGTCACAAGGGGAGTTCAGTTGCCAAGGGGATATTAGCCACCAATATAATTTTGTCTCTGGATCATCCAAATAAGAGATGATCTTCAGGTAGGCTGCAACAGCAGAATCAGACAGCCAACGTGTTCCTGTAAGAGAATGGCTTTTATTAAGACTAATTATACAGCAGATGGGGCTCTTTTACAAAGCCAACTTATGA
>JARFYF010000050.1:9819135-9832475 GCA_030265395.1 Rhina ancylostomus
GATGCTGGAATCTGGAGCAACACACACAAAATGCTGGAGGAACTCAGCAGGTCAGGCAGTATCTATGGAGGGAAATGAACAATTGATGTTTCAGGCAGAGACCCTTCATCAGGACTGGAAAGAAAGAGGGCAGAAAGCCAGAATATCTCAGGCCGAGACCCTCTTTCTTTCCAGCCCTGATGAAGGGTTTCGGCCTGAAATGTTGACTGTTCACTTCCCTCCATAGATGCTGCTTGACATGCTGAGTTCCTCCAGGATTTTGTGTGTGGTGCTTATTAAGGGGCCATTTAAATGAGATGAAACTCTTTGCCTCCACCTCTTTTCAAGCAGCAAATTCCAGACTCTTACTGCTCTTTACATAAAGAAATATGTTGGCCATTCTTATATTTCCAATAATAGAACTCTCTGTTCACACCGTCTAGACCGTTCATTGTTTTGAAAACGTCAATTAAATTTTCCATATCATTCACTCTATTCCTATTATATCTTTGCCACAGTGGGTGGCCAGAATTTTACCAAGTTCTCCAGCTGTGGCCCAATCAGTTATCTAGTTCTACAATTACCTCACTGTGCTTATATTCTATGCCTCACCAATAAAAATAAGTACAACATTAACCTTAAGGAATGGTCTTCTACCTTTAGAGATATGTAAACATGCACTTCAAAATGCTGCCATTCCTCTAATGTTCATCGAGAATTCCCTGCCTTGTTTGCTGTCTCCAAACATATCATCTCACACTTCTCTGCACTGAACTTGATTTGCAACTTCTGTACCTAACAAACCAGTCCATTTACATATTCTAGTAATCTAGAACTTTCTTATCAGCCACACAACCAACCAATTTTGATAGTATGGCCCTTATATTTAACTCTGTCATTAATATGTAAATATCATGAGTGCAACAGAACAGGCTGGATCTTGTTGGAATGCACTGTATTTACTAAAATACCCATTAATCATTATTCTTTGCCTTCTCTCCCTGAGCAACTCTCTAATGAAAAGCCACCAACCTGAAATGTTAACTTTTTCTTCTCTCCACATCTGCTACCTGACCTGTTATTTTCATCATTCTCCAATTTCATTTCAGATTTCCAGCGTCTGTAGTTTTTTTGTTTTTTTATTGCAACCCGCCCCTTTTCCTTGTTGACCATAGTCTTTTACTTTCCAGATCATTTATCATTTGGAAGTTTAGCAAATTCCTTGCTGAAATCCATGCAAACTGCATGAAATACAATTCTCTCATTGATCTACTTTATTATTATCACTTTATTACTCTCATTAGGCAGAACCAGTCCTCGATAAACCCACTCCTCGATTATTTGATCCTTGATTATCCAGATCTCACTCAATGCTGATTTTGCTGTGCTCAGAATTTTTCAATAATTTCTCCACTATTGTGCAGCTGAAAGGACTGACAGACTAAAACAATGATGCACCTGAACTGCTCTGGAGGAGTCTTGCAGTATTCAGAAAAGTGGGTCTATAGATTCGTTGCAATCTGCTGCCACACAATCTCACAAAGCCTTATCTCTTGCCTTGGTTGTGTTATGCTGCCCTTGACCTATCCTTTATTTTAATTAAGTATTTCTTATCATGTCATATGGGTTCTCAGTGAGTCATGTGATAACATTGATTAAATAACATACAGGGGAGTATAATTCTGATTGGGCATTGTCCAAGATCCACAAATAACCAGAACACTTCTCCTTTTATATCTCATTCAGCATTGTCCATTGACTTCAGTCTCTGCAGT
The DNA here is from genome assembly GCA_030265395.1 of Rhina ancylostomus. Classification (NCBI taxonomy): domain Eukaryota; kingdom Metazoa; phylum Chordata; class Chondrichthyes; order Rhinopristiformes; family Rhinidae; genus Rhina; species Rhina ancylostomus. The sequence continues at coordinate 9,820,890 of JARFYF010000050.1, forward strand.
ATTAACAATTATTGACACTACTTCAATCTCATGACAATGAAACCTGAGTCCAACATTTTGTCATATTTAGAATCTATTCTATTCCCACCAATATTCCATCAATATACTCTCTATGAATTTGAACATGTAAAACAAATCTACCCACAACCCATTGGTCATCTCAGCTGACCTCTGCAGGATCCTGGAGACACAAAAGACTGCAGATGCTGGAATCTGGAGCAACAAACAATTTGCTGTAGGAACTCAGTGGGAGGAGCATCATCTATGGGGAAACAGGAATTGTTGATGTTCTGGGTTGACACCCTACATCAGGACTAACTCAGTCATGACGCAAGGCTTTGACCAGAAACATCAACAATAATCCTTCCCCCCCCCCCACCTCCCCCTACAGATGCTGCTCGACCTGCTGAGATCCCCCAGTTGACTGTTTGTTGCTACACAGGATCCTGCCTATCAGTAAATCCAACTTGAAATCCTTGTTATCATCTTCAAATCTACCAACAGCATTCTAGCTTCCATCTTCACAACTTAACCACACATTCAGCCACACAACCCATTTCATACACTTGTCTTTCAAACCTGATCACTAATAAATTATCCCCACCTATTCAATGCAGCAGCACAACTTTCAGTTATTCTCACCTACTATCTGTAACTCCATCCCTGACTCATTCTGCCATTTTACCTAGTTATTTTTATAAATCTGCTCAGTAACCATCCTCTCAACCTCATCTTAGCTTCTTCTGCAGAGTTCAGCTCTTTTCACAGTTCTAATGAAAATCCAGTGACTTGAAACATTGACCGTTTCTCTCTCCACAGATGGCTGGTTGACTGCTGCATGTTTCTGGCATTTTTCATTTTTGTTTCAGTTTTTGTTCGTCTTATTGCTTTGTAAATAATCTTGATATATTTTGTATATCGAACAAACCATATAAATGCAATTTTATACTGTATTTATTTCTCTACAAAAATTTTCTACACTTGTTTTTCATTACTAGAAGCCTATAGACTTTGTTGGGGTTTACTTCCATTGGCAACAGCTGTCCTCAAATACCCCTTCTAGTGACTTTAGATAACAAGTATTATCCTCATTACTCTTTTGGCCAATGCAGATGAAGGATTAGACGTGGTCTATTTGACTCAGTACTATGTTATAAATGGCGTTTGCATGAAAAGCTAAAGCAAAAACATGAGGAAGGCATTAAAAGTTTATAATAAATGTACATATTTTATGAATTAAGTACCTGAAGTGGAGAATCAGAATCCAATTCAAATGCAGGCACCTTTTCTGACCAAGATATGAACCGCTTTGTTTCTGAATCAATGTAATAGTCAAATACAGTCCCTTGGGATGGGAACTTGACAGATTTAAACTCATTCACCCACCATTTGCTGAATTCAACACGATAATCCACAAGCTGTAAGGAATAGTGTATAATTCAAAATATTGCATAACTTAATGTCTTTCAATAAACATACTGTTTACTGCATCTATTCAATTATTAGAAACTTGATTGAAAAGATAATATTTTTTCCTTCTGGTCAATCAATTTAAAATCACATACATAATAAATGAAAATAGAGATACATCACCTAACTGGTAGCTTTCAGATTTTAATTAAAAAAGGCAAAACAGGTGAAGATTTTTTCCCCACTCTTCCAATTATTTCCAACACCAAAAATTTAGTAATTGCTATCAACTTCCATACAAGTCACTTAAAAAAAATCAGCTAATATATGTTGGTGTAGCAAAAGGGCTGATTCCATAACAATTTAAATATATCCAATTTTCCATTTCCAATCATCTTATTTTCACAATGGACTTGTGGCCCTTCCACATTTTCATGCCCACCAAGACAATATACAGGCCTTTTACTTCTTGTCCAAACATAGGCCTAAACTGCCCCTCCACCATCACCCTCTTCCTGAATTTATCCTCAAACTGAACAACTCCTTTGATTCTACATACTTTATGTTGTGGGAACTTGTATGGGTCTAAGATCCTTGGTAGAGAACTTATTGTAAAAGGTTCTGAAGGACAGGATTAATCTGTACCTGGAGAGGCAGGCACTGATTGATCAGGGAGAGTCGGCATGGTGTTGTTAAAGGGAAATCCTGTTGAATCAATTTGATTAAATCTTGAGGGGGTAACTAAGTGTGTTAATGAGGGTAGTTTGGTCAATATAGTCTACATGGACTTCAATGAGGAGGTGTTGAAGGCAGATACTCTCTCAACATTTAAAAATATTTAGATGAGTGCTTGAAATGTCATGGTATTGAAGGCTACTGGTTGAATGCTAGAATAGATAGGTACCTGATGGCTGGTATGGCCACAGTGTGCTAAACAAACTATTTCAGTGATGCAATACTCGATAACTCTAAGCTATGTTAGTTTCTTTGTGGGCTAGGTACAATTTCCTTTATTTCAGTCTCTTCACTCATTTATTTTTTTCAGCACATTGATGCTGTTTTTTCAGCATATTGGTACTGTTTCCTACTTCACAATCTAGAACATTTTCATCAAATTTTCTGCCAACTTCCATCCATCTCTCAACTCCACACGGCCCTTCTCTGACCCTTTCCTCCTCTCTCTCTTTTTCAGGACACATCATTGTGAACAATATCTGCTGCAAGTCAATAGCTTCACCAGCCACCTTGACTGCAGTTCCTCCCATCCTACTTCCTGTCAGGGCTCAGTTTCTTTGTGTCCTTTACAATTGTTCTGATGATGCCACTGTCCAGATTAGTGCTTCTGATATACCTTAATTTTTACTCTACTGAGTATTCTCCTCCACCATATTTGATCAGGGTACTTGACTGTGCCCATTCCATTTCTTTCACTTGAGATTTCATCCCTCATTCCCTACAGGACCAGCATAATGTTCCCCTTGCCTTCACCTTCCATTTCACCAGCCTCCGTGATAACTAGATTGTCCATCTTTTATAGTATCCAATAACTCCAATGTGACCACCAGACAGAAGTTCACCTCTTCTTTCAGAATTCCGGAGGACCATTGCCTGAAGAATTTTCTGGTTCATTCCTCCATCCCCACCAATAACAGAAACTGTTTGAAATACACATTCCCTGCAAATGCAGAAGATATAATACCTCATCTTTTACCTTCTTTCTAGCATTCAGTATCCCAATAATACTTTACAGTTGAAACAGTTATTCGCTTCTAGTTCTTTCAATTTAATGCATTATATTTGTTATTCATAGTATCTTTTACAATAGGGAGAATATACACAACTTGGCTGGACATGATGGGCTAACTAGCCCTCTCTTGTGTTGTAACCCTTCTATGATTTATAATTTTAATTTAAAAATGTTTTAGCTGTATTTCGAATGATTTAAATGTATTTCCACTTTTTCTAAATTTGGAAATCTGATTATCATGATCTGTCAGATGACCTGGATGGTTCATAAGCAAGGCCTCACTTCCCATGGCCTATTCACAGCTTGTGGATAGCCTCTGGCAGTGAGCTTTGATGACCTGCAGTCATAGAGATCCCATGGAAGATGAACACAAGTTAACGACCAGGTAAAAAAGATGATGCAGCCCCGTCAGCTTGTAATAATGTTTGAGTGCAATAGCCACAATATTTTAACAAAAATGGAACGTGTAGAGAATCAATCTGGGTGACAATGAATACACAAAATTTGATTGAAAGTTAAATATAAAACACACCCAAGTCTTACCTGATCTTGAAACATTGTACCTCCAAAACCCCAAACACAAGCAAACACAAAATATAGTTCATAGAGTTCCTTGGGAGAGTCAGCAGGTGCATTGGCTGGCGTCAAAAGGCATTCCATCAGGTGAAGAACTGTCTGCACCATGGTGATCTCTGGAAGTGGGGTAATCTTCTTAAATCCTGTTCGCAACTTTTCAAGGCAGGTAGGAAAGTACTTATCGAATAGTATCAGAAGATTTGCCTTTTCCGACTGTACCTCACGACTTTCAATCCAGCTAGCTACCACACTGATAAACAAAAGAGAAAACTGATTTAATTATTGATGAAATACACAAAGGGAATCAAGTTAAAATTTTTGAGTTTGATTTTACCCATGTCTATGAATTTTAGCATGTATGGGCCCAGAAATATTTCACACCACATCTGTTCTGGGGGAAACTAACCAGCCTTATGTGAACTTAATAGCGAGCAAAAAGTACACAAGCAATTGTAAAAGATTCATACTGTGCATGCAGCACATTGTTGTGATTCTGGGTGCAAACAGATTTTCTGGCCATACATTCCAATTGAACCTATATTTTCTTAATTCAATTTTAACAGAAATTGTTTTAACTTTATTATTTATTGCCTTTATTTCACAATTTACAGATTAATTTAGGCAAGAAAAAATGAAGAAATATCTTACGGGTTCCATCCAAGATCTGCAGGGTTGATGTAAAGTATTCCTGCTCGAGACACAGTAGCTGGTGTAGCAGTTCTCAGGTGACTTATTTCAAAAAGCAAACGCATTGTGGGGTTCAGTGGAATTCGTTCGTTGCTAGCAAGAGTTAGCACCTTCATATAGTGAGTAACCCAAATTACAAAAAAGAAATAATTTTAATTTCTCCAAGAAACTGAGAAAAAGAATACATATTAATTGTAATGGTTTGCTTTGGACAAAAGTACTCCAATGTACAATAGATTAAACCACAAAATTGTCAATATTATGGGCAAATAAACTTTGCTTTTAATTTCACATCTAAACTATAACTTTTATGTTACCGCCACTCAGAATTAGCCATTGAAATATTGACCAACCTTGTTGTCATCCATCACAGTATTAAGAGATTCAATCCACATTGGATCTATGTCACCATCTAACACAATCCATTTTGGTCCATCATGTGAAATATTGGCCAGGTCACGCATTATGGTTGAAAAAAGTCCTGAAATGCAGAAACAAATCTAATAATAAATATAAACTTTATCCTAATCAGATTAAGAACTCATTTATAAGCATGTAAGCAGCATGGGTTTAAAATATGTCAATACAATGTAAAGGTTATGACTCCACATTTTTAACTTCAAATATTTTTTAGCCCAGCTTTAGCTCAATGGAAAAATAATCCTTTCAAAGAAAAATCAAAATCAAAATTTTGTAAAATTAATCACAAAGGAGAGTTTTGGAAGTTTGGATGGATACAAAAAGTTCTTCTTATAAGTACCAAGGATGCTGCCTGGAATGTGGAGCATGCCTTATGAAAGCAGGTTGAGGGAACTGGGCCTTTTCTCCTTGGAGCGATGGAGGATGAGGGGGGACATGATATAGGTATATAAGATGATGAGAGGCATTGATCGGGTGGATAGTCAGAGGCTTTTTCCCAGGCTGAAATAGTGGCCACAAGAGGACATAGGTTTAAGGTGTGGGGGAGTAGGTATAGAGAAGATTTCAGGGGTAAGTTTTTTTACTCTGAGTGGTGAGTGTGTGGAATGGGCTGCTGACAACAGTGGTGGAGGAGGATACGATAGGGTCTTTTAAGAGACTGTTGAATGGGTACATGGAGCTGAGAAAAATAGAGGGCTATGGGTAAGCCTAGTAATATCTAGGGTAGGGACATGTTCAGCATAGCTTTGTGGGCCAAAAGGCCTGAATTGTGCCGTAGGTCTTTCTGTTTCTATGTTTCAAGAGCAGGGATCCACGGTATCACAAATACAGGGATCTATAAAAATGAGTTAATGCATAGACTACAAGAGATTGTATAGGCAGATTGAGGTAGAACCATGGATGTAAGTAGCAACAATGATTTGGATTTGATGCACCTAGGATATTAGTAAGGACAGGATAAAACAAAGTACCTATCAAGAAGTGAAAAGCTAGGAATTGAGGTCCAAATTTCCAGAGATCCATTTCATGGATTTCATGAACTGTCATAAACATGCACAAGAAATAATTGACTGATGGAAACTCTATCTCCTGGCTGTCAATCTAGGATTAAGGAATATTTTCAATAAAAAAGCCAGAACTTTCAAGGAATGTGCAGAGGTTGGTAGTAAGGCAAGAAGGAGAAGAAAAAGTACTTCTCAGCTACTTTGTTCATCTTGGTTAGGTCACCATTTATTTGCCTGTTATAAGTCTGTTTCAGTTTTGCCCTCAACAAAAGACATAACTTCATATTTGTCCAGAATGAACAACCGATAACATTTTTCTCACTATTATCCCTAGGGTAGTTTTTGTATTATCTGCAATCATTTAAGTCTAAGTCATTGTCATACACCACAAAAAGGAATGTTCCTGACAACGAACATTCTAAATTTCACCTTCTAAACTGCTTTCCATTCCTCACAAAATTCAGTCATTAGTGAAATAATTTCACATTATCTGTCTTTGATTAAATCATACTCTTTGAAATGAAGAATTGAACTGATCATCAGAAATTTTCCCAATAATTTGACCACAAGTGGCCTGTAATTCTCTGCACTAAACAGAGAAGAACTGGCAGGTCAATCCCCAGTATCAATAAATAATAAAGGAAAATCTGAAGAACTGTTTTTTCAAATAGGAAACTGGAAATCTGAGGGTAATTTATGAAGGTGCCATGGATAAAGGAATGAAAAAGTTTAAACTATATTAATTTAAATTATATTGTGAGATTAAGACAAAGGATCACAAACCGAAATTAGTAAAAGGCAAACTTTTTGCTAATGTAGTTGACTCTTCATTACTTAGTGAAGTGGCCATTGACTCAGTTCCTGGGCAATTAGGGATGGACAATAAATGCTGACCCTGCCAGTGATGATCTTAGGCTGTGAATAAATTTTTAAAAAAGGAAGACCAGGAGTAAATTCACCCATGGGTGAATTTCTAATATGAAAACAATATATTTATTCCAGAGCATTGGAAGAACAAATCTGGATCACTTTTATGCTAATTTAACAGCTATGCAGAAAAATGGTATCAAAAGCATTTTTCTTCATATGAAGGTGCTACAAAACTCGGAATAGACTTCCAGTCAAAAGATAATGAAGTAAAATTCTGCTGTTGTTAATTGTCCAATTCAAGCTGAATTTTGATTTGGGTGTTCTGATTTCCTACTGCAACTTTAAAAGTTTGATGGAAATTCCAGCCAAAAACATTTACACAATTTGTCTGGGATTTCTTTTACAGTGGGAAATCATATTTATGGGATGGATAGTTGAGCTAGGTCAAATGGCCTTCTTCATCCCTGTTAATTTTATAATTTTGTGAGACCTGTTGAATCAACATGAAGTAATCACTCTTTAGATATAGTGCAAATACACTCTTATAAACTGAAATTACACTGCAAGATTTTAGATCATACTGTGTACCTTAAATAGTTTAGTTGTTGACCTCCCTCTAACAGCACCAACAAAAAACTTTTAAATTTGAGAAATGGCATTTTTATGGTCCAAATCTACACTTATGTTTGGACAATAATTTTCTACAGGAGGTTTATAAACCTATTTTTATGGCCATCATTTTACTCTACATTTATTTCATGACTTGAATTTAAATTAACTAACTGCTATGGGGGACTGAAATTCATGTCTCCAGATCCAGACCTCTAGATACAAATGCAGTAATATAACCATTGTGCTACTTCACCACTATTTTCAGTGGAGCTACAATAAAACTTCCATATGTGTGCAGATCGGGTCTGAGTCAACTGTCTGCTAAAGTTCAGGTGGCAGAGTGGGAGAAACCTCAAGGAAATCCACCTTCTTCCACACATTCTAGAAATGAATTTTAAAACAGCAATTAACAAAGGAGATATTATGTTGTTTTTTTTAGCTTGTGCTTAGTAATTCAAACCAATTACCGTCTTTCCATTCCCTTGTTGCTGGGTTAATAATCCCAAACAATTCATCACAGGTCACAGCTTTAGGATCAAGATCAATGCTGATGGCTTTTCGTTTCAGGTTCAGATAAGTCATTTTCAAGGATCGCATTACCTTCCAAGATAAACAACAAAAAAAGTCAGACTGAAAATTACATATCAAAATCATTGTCTAGCACTAGACTGACTTGAATGTTATTTGCCATTTATCAGTCCATGCCTCAATGTTGTCAGGACATGAGATTTTTCATTTTCTGAGGAGAGGAAATGGAATTGAATATTGCACAAGCATCAGTGAACATCCACATTTCTGATACAATGGGAAGGTGGTCATTCATGAATCAGATGAACATGGTTATCCTGTCCTAAGATGTTCCCGTAATCATGACTTGGAACTTAGATTATTGATGTTCAATAAACATTACCATCTTTGTTTGTGCAAAGTGCGACTCCAACTGTACTTAAACTTCAAGTTTTACCATGGTTCCTAAATGAAGTACAGATCCTTATGGTGATTCTTTCAAGTGGTGTTCAACATGAACTGATTCATCTTCTGAGGGATGACAAAAGATGGCAGTCAGGAGGTTTTCTTGCCCATGTTTGAAATTATGCCATCAGACCTCACAGGGTTGGAGAAAGCTCCCAGAACTACTCCATCCTACGTGTACTATGCAAATACTCCTGATTGGTCTGTCCTGCTGATTGCTGTCCATGCTTTCCAGGATTTCATTATGAACCTTATTTGTCATACGGAAGTGAGATGCAGTAAGGGCAGGTTGGTAGAGAGCCTTTTTCTTGTAAATATTGGGTATAAGACTCATCCTTTCATATGCTTCAGTGAAAGGCTCGGAGGTTATCCTCTGAGCATGTGCAAATGCAAGGGTCATCTGTACACTGAGCTCAACTCCTCAGGTTTGGATAACTTTGGTTCTGAAATGCAGTCACAACAGGTTGAACAAGCTTTGAAGCTCCACTCCTGCAGGTACTTTGTTCAAGGTGAGATGCAACACTATAGTAAGAAAGATTGAGAAGCCTGGACTACCTGCAGCAGACATCTGAAGGCACTGGAAAAATACCACCAACCCTGTCTCTGCAAAACCCTGCAAATTCACTGAAAGAATAAGTGAAGCAATGTCAGCAACCTCTTCCAGGCCATCAGTTTTTAAAGAGGGCTACTACATTGAGCTGCCCACATCATTCACAAGCCTGATACCAGACTCCCAAAACAGGCACTTTATTCAGAGCCCTGTCCTGAGATTATCAAGCATATAGAGAAAAAGATTCAAGAACGTGCTCAAAACTTCTTTGAAGAAATGCAACATCCCCACCAATTCCTGGGAATCCCATGGTCACTCAAAGTGGAGAAGGAGCATTCAGGATTGTATTGGGAACCTTGCAGCCCTACATTAGCAGCAAAAGCAACAGGCCAATTCACAAATTAGGCACCCATCTTATCCCATCAGTTACCACCCTCCACATCTGTCAAAAAGTCCGTAGTTCCCACATTGACTTCCATAGCCATCTCAGAACTCATAAATTCAGTGCAAGTAAATCATTCTTGATTCATATCCACATAGTACATAGTTCCCTGAAAGTTGCATTGCAGGTAGCCAGGGTGGTGAAGGAGGCTTTTGGAACACTGGCCTTCATCAGTCAGTGCATTGAATACAGAAGTTGGGACATTATGTTGCAGATGTACATGATTTTGGTGAGGCCGCATTTGGAGTATTGTGTTCAGTTTTGGTCACCCTGCTAAAGGAAAGATGCCATTTAGCTGGAAAGATTGCAAAGGAGATTTACAAAGATATTGTCAGGACTTGAGGGACTGAGTTATGGAGAGAGGTTGAGTAAGTTGGGACTTTTTTTCCACTGGAGCGCAGAAGAATGAGGGTGATCTTATAGAGGTGTATAAAATCATGAGAGGCATAGATAGGGTGAGTGTGCACAGTCTGTTTCCCAGGGTGGGGGACTCAAGAACCAGAGGACATAGGTTTAAGACAGGAAGGGAGAGATTTAATAGGAATCCAAGGGGCAACTTTTTTTTTTACACAATGAGTGGTCAGTGTATGGAATGAGGAAGTGGTTTAGGCAGGTACATTAACAACAGTTAAAAGGGACTTGGACAGGTACATGGATAGGAAAAGCTTAGATGGATATGGGCCAAATGGGACTAGCCTAGATGGAAATCTTGGTTGGCATTTACTAGTTGAATGTTGAATGCATTTCTGATGGCCTGATGACCAGACACCCACATTGTATTGTTCAACGGATTGGAATTTAGCAAATTTATTTCTACTATTAAAGAAAGGAGAGAGAGAAATAAAAACATGGAACTATTGACTGGTTAGCCTGATGTGCGTAGCAAGGAAAATATTGGAATTATTATGGGAAATGGTAACTGCACACTTGGAAAATAATACCAGGCTTAGGCTGAGTCAACATGGACTTAGGAGAGGGTGACTGCATTTGACATATTTGTTGGAATTTTTTGAGGTTGTAATTAGCGGAATGGGTAAAGGCAAACCAATTTGATGTTGGATACTTGGACTTTCAGAAAGCCTTTGATGATGCACCACATGAAGTTATTATGCAAATTTATAACATGAATTGACTGCTGGATAAAAAAAAAATCAGAGGGCAGGAACAAAGGTTATTGTGTTGAGGAGCTGTGATAGGCATTGGTGTTGAGGTCCCAGCTATTCACAATCAATAGCAATGATTTGGATAATGAGGGATCATTGAGTCTAATACACTAAAAAGTTTAGTGACATTGCAAAAGTTAGGTGACAGTGTGGGCTGCGAGGAGGCCACAGGCAGGCTTCAGGGGAATATAAAGAAATAAGCAAATGGGAATATGAAATAGTTTGTAAAAATCTTAGGGCATTCATCTTGGTAGAAAATAATAGAAAAGCAGGGTTTTATTTTAATGCTGAGTGATTGAGAGGTATTGGCAAAGTCCCGCATGGGAGGCAGCTCCAGAAATTCAAGTCGCTTGGCATTCAGGATGAAATAGTCAATTGGATTCAACTTTGGCTTAGTGGGAGTAGCCAGAGAGTGGTAGGAGATAGTTGTCTCTCTGATTGGAGGCCTGTGACTAATGGTGTGCTGCAGGGATCGGTGCTGGGTCCATTGTTGTTTAGCATGATTAATGATTTAAATGATAACGTGGAAAACTGGATCAGCATATTTGTGGATGACACCAAGACTGGAGCTATAGTGGACAGCCAGGAAGGCTATCAAAGCTTGCAAAGTGATCTGGAGCAGCTGGGAAAATGGACTGAAAAATGGCAGATGAAATTTAATGCAGTGTGAGGTGATGCACTTTGGGAGAACAAACCGGGGTAAGACTTACACAGTGAATGGTAGACCACTGAGGTGTGCAGTAGAACAAGGGGACCTGGGAATACATATCCATAAATCCTTGAAAGTGGAATTGCAGGTAGATAGGGTCGTAAAGAGCACTTTTGGCACACTGACCTTCATAAATCAGGACACTGAGAACAGGAGTTGGGATGTTATGTTTAAATTGTATAAAACATTGGTGAGGCCAAATTTAGAGTATTGTGTGCATTTCTGGTCACCTACCCACAGGACGATATTAATAAGCTTGAAAGAGTGCAGAGAAAATTTGGACAGATGTTGCTGGGATTTGAGGACCTGAGTTACAGGGATAGGTTGAATAGGTTAGGACTTTATTCTCTGGAGTGGAAGAGAATGAGGGGAAATCTTACAGAAGTATACAAAATTATGAGGGGTATAGATAGGGTGAATGCAT
>JARFYF010000050.1:10006038-10016115 GCA_030265395.1 Rhina ancylostomus
TCATAGAACTTGGTGCAATTAGGATAATTCAGGGCCGCACTGCAGTGAAGTTAGTAGAGCTGCTGCCTCACAGCACCAGTAACCCAGGTTCAATTCCGATCTCTGGTGTTGTCTGTGTAGAGTTTTCACTTTCTTAACTGACCGCATGGCTTTCTCTGACTGCTCTGAATTCCTCCCATGTCCCAAAGATATGCAGGTTGGTAGTTCAGCTGGCCACTATAAATTGCCCCAACTGCAAAAGTAAGTGGTGGAATCTGAAGAGGGATTATAGGAATGTGGGAAGATAGGTGACAGGGAAAATTACTGGGAGAATAAAATTACTCTATGAGCTGGCATCGACATGATGGGCTGAAATGGCCTCCTTCTATGTTGTAAGGAATAAGGAAATACAGACTTATGAAGTTTTGGATAAACTCAAGTTCAGAGGGGCTACAATGTGGTATGCTAACCAGGTTCACACACAACAGCTCCACATAAACACTTGTTGAATCCCACTCAAAGACTGTCTCTGTTCTAATGGGTGAGGAGTGAAAATATTAATCTGTTTCAGTTATGAGAAGTAAAACTTCTATTTCAAACTACATTTTAAAATTTAGAATATTCAATATTTGAAGATGCACTGATCTAACTCATGATTGCCAACATTTTCCACATCACTACATTACTCAAATGGTGAAACTTATGCTTGGACAGCAAGATGTTCCTGGTAACAATGGCCTAAATCGTACCACCCAGACTCTTCCCCCAGTAGCCTCCCTACATTAACTGATGCAGACTCGTAGATCCAGCCGTCCTTCCGCTCCCAGAGTCAGGAAGTGAGGGTAACAAGACCTCACTGGCAAGAAGACTTCGGCTGGTGTTTCTCTGCAGCCCCCCACCGCAGAACACCAAGTGGCCTTGCACAGCTTGCTGCTATCAAAGGCTATTAATTTTCATTTTAAAAAATGTTATAATGCTTCATTACTAATCACCTTTAGAACATGTAACAGTATATCAAAACTAGCACCTAATATTCAGAAATGGCTTAAGGCTTGGGAACTAGGAATTCATAAAAGTCACACAAGAATGGGTACATAAAACTTTCTACATCAATCCTTTATGACTGAGAAAATCATCTTAACAACAATGTTCACCATGAATAACAATCAAAGTAGATTGTTGATGTTCAAGCTCTGAACCGATGAAAGCTCTCATCACATTCCAAAAACTCCACACTGATCTTGAAGCTGCTCTGCTTATAACAACATAATTTGTTCTGTCACTGTTCAAACAAAGAATTTTCTTGCATCAGCACTGACCTTGTGCCCAATGCATAAGCCATTACAGGAAGCCAGGCAAACAGGAGTAAATGAGATGCACTGAGCTGTTGTTAATTAAAATGTAATTAACCATAGGATCATAGTATGATTGTGATATGTTACAATAGTGACAGAAAATTTAAATACAAACCTAACCAAATCTCTCTTGCTAGAGAAAAACAACCTATTAGCTGCATTTGTTGGGTGCATTTTGTTATACAGTGGGGTAACAATGCCACTTCTGGTGCTATGTGGAGATGGTGATAGGGGAGTGAGATGGATCTAACTAATTCTGGGAATAAGGATGTGGCACTGGGAACGTGCCTGGTTGTGTGGGGCACAAAGGGATCATTAGTGGAGGCTTCTGGGATAGATATGAATGGGGACAATTAAGAAGAATTCCGCCTTAGTTTTTTAAGTGAATGCAGCTATGGAATCTTTTTATGTTGACTCACATCAGGGAAAAATTGTTCCCAGTTTTAGCAAAGCTGCAAATACATCTTAGCCTTCAGCCTTTCCAAAGGCTGTTTGGAACAAATAATAGACAGGGAACACCTTGTCACTGGACCAATAATGCAGAGGCAGAAGGAACTCAACTTTTCAACTGGCGATGAAACAGAACAACCTGATGAGTAGGAGGCACTGCAAAGTGACGATTGCCTTGTTTGGCACAACATGGGATCTTTTACTAGAGGGCACCAGCAGCTTTACTGGCAGGAGGCAACAGTCAGACTGAACACAGTGTGCAAGAGTCTGGAGCAGAGCAGGAGGAAGGTGTCACACCTTAAAGAAGTTGCTATGGTAAGCCCATTCAATATTAACACATACCAGCAGCATTGCATTGCCAGGCAATTATCCAATGCAAGGCCTTCACACAACCTCACCTCTGATGAGAAACATGCCCATGTGGTTCAAAGTGGATTAGTGACTCACAACAGAGAGCCTTGGTACAGCTTTAAAAAGCTTCACACAGGAAAAGTTTGGTAGGAGTCCCAAAATATCTCTGAACTTATCCCATGATTTCTTATTTTCAGATCTTATCATAAAAAACTATATAGACCAAATGATTTTCAATGTTGCTCCTTCAAATCAATTTTCAAAATTATTATTGGGGTTCACTGTCCATAGAAGAAATCACATTGCCAAAAATAGCACTACACTATTAAATCTTTTATATCAGTCAACAGCTTCATCACATAAAAATCTGTCACAGATTTTGTAATGTTCTGTAAAGATTTAGATTATTAATTTGCTGCTGTGCATTATTGCTTCTGTACATTATATTTTTAAAACAATCTATTACATTTGAGCACATACATAATAATCTGATGATGTGGTGTTCACCACATTATGGAATAATGAGGAACATGGTGGCTGTATTCTCTGCTCTTCAGAATGGTTGATCATAGTTTGGGGAAACTACTATTCAAATAACTGCACGCATAAATGTCGGGGTTGATTTAAATGAAACAAAACCTGCCTTTGAGAATTGGTGCTTTTCTTACAAACACAAATTAAAATTCTTGAGGCATGACCATTTAGCCCAGTTTCTTCTCCAGACACAACTGTATGTAATCAGCCACTACTGTGAACTTTGGGCAGTTATTCAGATTTCTTTCAGATGTTTCTATCACACACGACTGTGGAACGTAAAACAGCTCAACACAGGAACAGGTCCTTCGGCCCACGATATTTGTGCTAACCATGATGCCAAATTAAGCTAATCCCATCTCCCTGCACAGGATCCACACCCCTTCATTCCCTGCATATTCATGTGTCTAAATATCTCAAGCATCACTACCGTATCTACTTCCTCCACCAGCCCTGACAGCACATTCCAGGAACTCTGTGTCAAAAACTTGCCCCTCACATCTCCTTTAAACTTTCCACCTCTCATTTAAAGCCATGGCCTCTAGTATTTCACATTTCTACCCTGGGACATTTACCCTATCTATGCCACTCATGATTTTATAAAATTCTGTCAGGTCTCTCCTCAGTCTCCAACAATCCAGAGAAAACAATCCAAGTCTCCTTTGTCTCTAATCCAGGCAACATCCTGGCAAACCTCTTCTGCGCTCTCTCCAAAGCCTCCACATCTTGCCTGTAATGCAGCAGCCAGAATTGCACACAATAGCCCAAATGAGGCCTAACCAAAATTTTATACTGCTTCAACATGACACATAATTTTATACTCAATGCTCCAACCAATGAAGGCAAGCATGCCATACGCCTTCTTTCCCTCCTATCTACTTATGTTGCCACTTATAGTGAGCTATGGATTTGCACCCCAAGATCCCTCTGTAAATCAATGCTTCCATGGGTCCTTACATTTGACCTCCCAAAGTGCAACATCTCACACTTGTCCAGATTAAACTTCATGCCATTTCTCCACCCATATTTCCAACTGATTTATATCCTGCTGTATCCTTTGATAAACTTCTTCACCATCCACAACTCCACCAATTTTTGCGTCATCTGCAAACCTACTAATCAGCCCATCGACAGACAACAAACGTCCTAGCACTGATTCCTGCAGAACACCAATGAACCAGTAGCGATCATGTGCAGTTTTAATTTCTGAAATTTAACAATAGATAGCACATTGTCACCATATTGTTATGGTTGAAAGAATGAATTTAACTCATTTGAAATCTAATGAACTCTCTTGGAAACCAAGGTAAATATTTATTGAACATGTGATTATGCAACCTCTTAATAACTTGTTGGTTCATCTGCTCTTATTCTCTCTAGCTTCCTGGATGCTTAAAAGGTCAAACAGTTACAGGAACTTTACATCTCATGGAATTGGAATGCAACAGAAGCTGCAATATAATAACCCCCATAGAGTGACCAGGGATTTCCTCCAACCTGCTGCCACTCTGCTGCAGTAACTACCATAGAAGTATGAAGATATAAAATTAATGGGCAGAAAGAGATAAGCTGGTCCAACAAGTGTGCCTCATACAATGACATTAGAGCTTCATGATTAAAACACTTCCTCTAATGCATTACCATGAGTAAATGGTATTACTGCAACATTTCCAGTAAAGTTACTGCACTGTAGTAACAGCAGTTTTAAGGTAAGTGCTGGCCAGACATACAGGGTTCTTACATATTAAATAATCAATGTAATTACTATACGAGGTGTTGTGAATTGTACCATTGTTCAGGATACCCTGCAGAACTATGCATAATTGTTCTGCAATAACAGAAGATTCCTGTAGGTACTATTCTGACAACATATAGCGCAAGTAATATGCAGAGAACAAAGAGAAAATAGAATTGAATCCTTACCTTTCTTCTGTTGAACCTAGGTTTTCAATCTCATTCGTAACCTCTGCTATCTCATCCTTCAATCGCTGTAAAAGAATTAGATCGAATGAGTAACACCACCAAACATACAAAATGTAATTGCTCTTAAATAAGTCACTTATTAACAAAACATGAAAACTGAAAAATCAGCAGGCAATATTCCCTCAAGTCATTGTCTGTAAGTGTACTTGCAATAAATGTACTTTCAATTTCATTACAGAGGCCAAACAGAGAAATTTTCCCTTAGATGTGTGGGCTGGCATATCATCACTGTAGAAAGAAACTGCAATGACAGCTAAACTATAATCTTAGAGAACCCAATATGACTTAAAATCTAATAATAACCCACTGACTCCCCATTATAAGTTAGAAAATTCTATAAACACTCAGCAGGTCAGGCAGCATCTATGGAAGGAGAAACACAGTCAACTCTTTAGGTTGAAGACCCTTTGTGTCCTGCTGATAAATTCAATCCTCACCTAGATGAGAAATTTTATATTTGTATGGTTACTCAGAACCAGGTACTCTGATCATCAGGATAGCAGTACTATCACCATGATCAATCAGACTGTCTCCTGAAGAAAGCTTAACATAGGAAACCATTCCTTTATAGAGCAAGAATTTCTTGACACAAATTTTAAGATTTCACCACAGTGAAACTTGGTACCAGCCGGGGAAAAATACACCCTGGATATGAAAATCTGCTGAGAGAAGAAGCTGAAATTAAAAAAAATGATGTAAATCCAAAATCATGATATGTTCTTAGAATATCCTAAAACACTGAAAATAGAAATCATTTTCAACTTCTGCATGGTTGGAGGTGCTCACAGATCAGACACCAGTGAGACAACCTGTCCAATTTTCCTATAAACTGGTTTAGCAGAAAGGAAAATCAGAACAGCTGTATCCAATATCCCTCATTTTGTACAGCCCACATTCAATTTGACTCATCATATAGTTAGCTCCTCCACCATTCACCCATCCAGGGTACTGATTAATGGTGTAGATAAATTGATCTGTCATTTTTGTAGAATTTGCCATGGTTCATGCCTTCCTCATTCAAACACATGATCTTCTGTAATCCTCACAATCGATTCCCTTCATGACCTTCAATCACAACCGGACAAATAACATTTACTAATGTTCTCTGGAGAATCCTTCTTACAATCAGCACACAGATTATCCTATGAAATTGCACTGGAAAGTATGGATATTGGTTGCCTTTGATGAGCATGAAGTATTAAAAATGCAATACATTGAAGACTTTATATGATATCTGTAAAACTTTGTCCAAACATTTAATCCCGTGGGTTGTAAAAATATTGTATTTATCACTCTAAATATTTTAAGCAATCATAATTTGTTCATGATATTTTGGCATATATTTATTACTGTCTTTTGTAGTCTCAAAAAATTGTCATCTTGGGACTTCATAAACACCACAGAAATCAAAAGCTTCATATGTCTCTGTACTACCCAACATTGCTTATAACCCACACATATTATTTCTGGCAGGGACAAATTTATACATTCATTGATAAAGCTGTGATAATTGTGCAAAAGCAAAATTTAAACATTACGGCAGTATGAAAGTGCAACATAGTTATTTGAAATTATTAATCCTTGATATTTTAATTCATTGTGATATTCTTAACTGGAAAAAAAGGAAAGAAATGCAAGTCATAATGTTACAAGATCAATCAGGAAAGACTGATCACCCAATTTGCATAAATAGATTAAGGAATGAGATATACAGAGGCATTAGCTTTCTGTACCCATGAAGAAATGTTGTTTTTGAAAGAATATGGTCACAATAAAGTTTAAGGGGAAAAAATGAAATTACAGGTACCTTCTGCTGAAGTTGCATGATAAAATTGTCGTTAACCCCACTTTTATACCCTAATGTTAATTAGTGTTTTAATATTTATTTTTATGTTAAATAAATATATTTGGAATTGTTAGTCTGAATTATTGGTTTTTATATTTTATATAACACTTTTTTGAGAAGAAACCTCATTATATAGCCCCTGCTTACATCTCAGAAATATTTCACAGGCTCTGAATTTAGCATCCTACTTTGAAGTGCAACGACTGTTTAGTAATTACGTTAGCACTGCATTATGGATTATACATTCTTCTCCTTGCTAAGGGAAGAATGAACTTGCCTTTATAACTGCCTTTCAAGATCTTCGAATATCTTACAAAATTTAAGAACACTACACAAAAAGATGCATTTCACTATGTGTTTCGATGTAATAAAGATCTTATCTTATTTCCCCGCCACTTTTAAAACATTCTAATGCAAAGGATCACAGCAGCCAACTTGAACAGGTTAAGATCTCACCGATAGGAATGAAATAATGATCAGGTAATTTGTTTGAGTGGTGTTAATTGAGAGATAAATGCCACAAACTGGCAAAGCTCTCTGTTCCTCTTCAAACAATGGCATGGGATCATTCAGGTCTCTTCTGAGATAATACACAGAGCATCAGTTTAACAGCTAATTTGAAAGTGGACAGCACAGACATTGCAGCACTTCTCACTGGAAATACCTGTTAAGAAACTAACCATATGGGAACAACAGGAATACAAATCATACTGCTCCTTTCAATAGCATAGTCCTACGTCAACATGTTGCATCATTAGGGTCTTATCATTACTCCAGAGAGAAACCATTGCTCCATTCCACCTTTCTAACTCTATTTTCTTTACTCATTTGGAAACTGCAAGTGCCGTTTCAGGCTTCTGCACGACAAACCTTCTTGACCTAATTCTGTGTCAGCTTCAATTTTCTGCCCTAAAAACTACCAACAGTGAGATCTCAGCAGATTGGGTTGACATACCCCTCAGGCTCTCAAACCTCGTTGAAAAGAAGCTGTTGCAAAATCAGCTAGAGGCAAAGAAAGACCAAAGTCAATCTGAATGCCCAAATTGCCCTGATCATTGGTTTTTAAAAAAGATTGAACTGTATCTAATTGTCACACTTTGCACAGCAATCTTGTATGCAGATCTTACAATCCTATAAAAATGTTAAGTTGCAGACTATTGCACTGATGTTTTGCCTTTTTGCTCCTTCTGTGCTGTAGACCTACAACCTCATTTAATTTAAATCTAGTTTTAGATAGTTTTCAGTTTGATTTTATAAATTAGCTTCTCTGGTTTGCAGGATGCAATGGGGTCCCGAGGTTACAAATTATTCATTTTGGTGTTTTATTGAACAGTATTGATAGAAAATACGTGG
This sequence comes from Rhina ancylostomus, assembly GCA_030265395.1. Classification (NCBI taxonomy): domain Eukaryota; kingdom Metazoa; phylum Chordata; class Chondrichthyes; order Rhinopristiformes; family Rhinidae; genus Rhina; species Rhina ancylostomus. The sequence continues at coordinate 10,013,890 of JARFYF010000050.1, forward strand.
CTCAATATGCATTGGAATATGCTGTGACAAAAGGCAGAGTGGTAAAGGAAGCATTCATAAGAATACGATTTGAGTTGAACAGATCATGCGGATACTACAGATATTTAATAGATGTCATATGCTGTGCATTTTTATATAACCACTGCATACCAGGAGACTTGCAATCTCCATATAACTTGTAATGGCCATGGATTGCTTTCACTGTAATATTTGCATTTTTTTTTACAATAATGGAACAAAGTTATCATTTCCTATAATCTCATTGCACTCAGTATCTGCCAAATTGGCAACTTGAACCCAATAATGAGCAATATTAAATCAAGAACTCTAAACTTATTAGAAATTTATACTTTAAATGTTAGAGCACACAGTTTGATGAAGTAGGACAGAAACATCAACTGGTAGGACTTCAATGTAAAATTAATGTTGAATTTAATCGAGCTTCATCTTCCCACTTAAGTCATACCATTACTCTGTCTTTACCTCTCGTTGTCTTGGTGTAGCAGCCAGCATAATCAAAGACCCCACTCACCCGGGACATTGTCTCTTCTCTCCTCTTCCATCGGGTAGAAGATACAGGAGCCTGAGGGCACGTACCACCAGACTAAAGGACAGCTTCTACCCCATTGTGATAAGACTATTGAACGGTTCCCCTATTCAATGAGATGGACTATGACCTTACAATCTAACTTGTTGTGACCTTGCACCTATTGCACTGCACTTTCTCTGTAGCTGGGACACTTTATACTGTTATTGTTTTTACCTGTACTACATCAATGCACTCTGTACTAACTCGATGTAACTGCACTCTGTAATGAAGTGACCTGTACGATTGGTTTACAAGACAAGTTTGTCACTGTACCTTGGTACAAGTGACAATAATAAACCAATACCAATACCAATACATTGATTCTCCATGAGCTTAATTCCTGATTGACCTTTGGTTCTTGACCCTATTACAGGTGTAAATTTTAACAAGATGTTTTTCAAGGCCATCACAATGATCCTAATCTTCATCAACATGCATAAAATTACTTCATTGGGTTTCTGTTTTCTTCACATGGCTGCATATTTAGCCGGGGGTTGGTGTCATCTACACCTTCCTCTATTAACACTACCAAGAAACTAGTTTTGAAGGAGTGTGTTCTAGCAGCCAATTTATGGATGCATCTCTGATACATGTCAATATAACGGTGTTTGTCCTCACTGTCTTATTTATCTCGGAAGGGTACATTGTGCTCATGGGTTGGGATTTGGGATAAATATGCAGGGAATATCACCATCATGCTTCCATCTCTGACTGTGGCCATGGCTTCAGTAATGCCCATTTCCACACAGCCAGCATTATTTCCTCCATGAGAATTAAAAGATGTGGGCACTAACCTCCAGTTAGTTCCTGCTGCCTCTGGATGGGTCTCACTGGCTCCAGTAAGAGAAAAGAAGGTGTTGTGCAAACAGTTTGGGCAAAGCGATTCTCATGGTCGAATAGCTGGTGGTGTGTGAATAGTATGAGCCTTGCCAGAGTGCTTAGTGGGTGAGGTTGAGGTGATGCCCATGAGAGTGATATGTGCTACTGGTGTAGTGTGGTGGACTGGTGAGATTCGAATATAGATTTACTGTATTTAACTACTCTTGTCAGACCAACCCATGGTTTCCTGCTCCCACTCCATCATCATGTCTGGATGTCCTCGTGTGCAACTTGATGAAACAGGGTATCTGTTCTCCAACAAGGCCTTCAGTATAGCAGCCAAAAACCTGGGTGCCCACACTTTCTTTTCTCCTTCCCTTGCCAGTTTCAATTGCAGAACAATCCCCAAAAGCGACCACAATACACCTCCTCCTTGTCAGGTACAGGTTAACTTCTAGTTCTCAGAGAGGGCCTTGGACTTGAAATATTAACTGTTTCACATTCCACTGATGCTTCCTGGCCACTTGGGTGTTTCTATCATTCTCAGATTTCCAGCATCTGCAGTTGTTTTTTAATTTCCGATAGCTTCAGTTAATGCAGGCTAGCTCTAAGGAAACGCAAAACGTGAGCAATATTATCCCCATACATGCAATAATCATTGTAACTGGCAGATTTCTGAATGGTCCATGAACAGTACCTCATTAATTAATTAATTAATTTTGTAATTTATAGTAATTTTTATGTCTTTGCACTGTACTGTTGCTGCAAAACAACACATTTCACATCATATAAGTCAGTGATAATAAACCTGATTCTGA
>JARFYF010000050.1:10174721-10188795 GCA_030265395.1 Rhina ancylostomus
TAGGAATTCTGGAACTGTTCATCAAGGAACTGCCAACATTGCCCCATGTGAGAGCAAACCTGTGATTTCTCTGGATGAGCATTTGAACAGAGAAATTCTAACCCTCTTGATGGCTGATCCCCAAGATTTGTTTTGACTACGTGACACATTAGATGAAGAAATAGCAATTCCATTCATTTCAATGAGAGAAATGCTGCAAGAACGCAAGATAATCCTTTTAAAAGCACTTAACACATTAATTGAGTTTGCTTAAGTTTAAGGAAATCCATTAACTGTACACATGAGATTAATGGGTAGATGACCAATGACTACTTCCAAGATATTCTATGTCAATGCAACCCTGCAAAGGTGTAATAAGAGCAGTAAAATATTCAGCTCATATAACACAGTATTTTTGCTCAAACATATTAAAAAGGGCTCATTCCTGGTCTGTATCTATCACAATCCAGATACCATATTGTTGCAAAATAAATCTTAATTAAAAAAACAAGAGAAAGATTGGCATAGATTTTGTGACGTCTTTTTGATGTGGCACCAGAAACTTAAAGCATTTATAACTGATCTTCTGAGTTCAGAGGCAGCTATAAGTCTCTTACTCCCTACAAGAAGTGTTCTAGTGATGCCCTTACACAGAAACAATGGTTAAACATAGCTGCACATTAATAATGACTTGGGTGTCCCACGAGAGCAATGGTGAATATGATGATAACCATTTTCTTTAAAATACTTGATCTTGATCATAGCTTCAACATCCAAATCATGATTTCTGTTGAATTTCAATGAGTAGCATTGACAAATAAAAGTGGTCAGCCCTGGAAATTTAGATTCAATCTTTGAAAATAACTGGCATGGAGAAAACATATCAATTTAGTCATAGCTGTTACTGTAGAAAATATTTCAGTTTCTTGTCCCAGCTCCCAACTTCGGCTCCCATTTTCCACTCAACATCTGGATGCCAGGTACATGAAACTGACTGTTCAGGTTTCCAAATCTTCAAAACTGCTGCTCAACTCCAACAGGATCCCTGCTTCAAGTAGGCCATAATACTGGGAGATGCCTTGCATTTCCATCATTTAATAACATTTAACAAATCTCTTCACCACTCCTACTACTCAGTGTAAAAATTAAAAGATTTAACATGAAAAACTGTAACACAAGCCACTTCAGGCATCCTGCAGAGTAAACCTCATCTTACAATTTGCAATTATAAGTAGGCGCTCTTGAAACTCAAGTCCTGAAAATGATTGGTATGCAATATCCTGTTGCTTCACGACTGAAGAAATCCTCTTAATGCATATGCACAAATCACAAAGACATTGTGAAGGTTTTCACTTGAGTATCTACTTTAGTACACATAATGTTACCTCTACTGTAAACCAAGCAATTGATATTATTTTTTCTTAATTCATATGAAGGCCACAGATAACACATTGCAAAGCTTTAAACTAGTTTAATTATGAATTTATATGGGAAAATCTGCAATATAATTTCAAGTATTTCACTTCACCAATTCTACTGATCTACTGAAGTTTTACTTGATTGTGTGTTACTATTAAAGTCACAAACCAGAATACTGAAATACCGAAAGTCCTAACCGAATTCCATTGATGTGCAAGTTGTTCATTTTCCAGACATATTTCTCTTGTAACTCTTTCTGAAATGGTGCATCATTCACTAAGCCTTGACTGAATTAATATGACACAGAATCAAACTTAAAAAAAAGTACATTCAACAAGTAACAGACATTGTTTTCTTTCCTCCCAAATGTTGGAATGATGCGTCTCAGAAAATGATGAGACATATTAAACAAGTCTGACATCAGTAAAGCCAAGTTCTAAAGCCTCAAATATTCTCCTTACAAAGCCATTTAACCAATGTATTTCAGTTAACAATGTAAACTTACATCACATTACATTGAATTCAATTCAATACACTGCTCAAACATTAACAAACGCCCAGAATTCCCAAACATATCATTCAATCCTTTCAATACAATTTAAATAAGATACAAACTTGACTGGTACTCAAATTTTTAACTTGTTAAAATACATTTTTTTTTTACAAACAAAATGTAAACTCTTGATAATTCAGCTATTAGAAAAGAACTTTTCCACAGGAAAGTTGTTTGATTAAATTGCAACCCTTTCTAATATTAACATATTTAACATAACCTTTTCTTTAATATTTTCTGTTTTAATCAAATAAAGATTACAATATTCTAAAGCACCTAAGGATCTAGTTACTTACAGTGGTAAGTTACAGGAATTTCTTGTTCAAATGAAAGACAAGAGCATATCTTGTTTCTGGAGCTGAAGATTTGAAGCAGACAAAAGTAAGGAAAATTCTTTTTTTAAGCATCAAGTTGGTGTTTTCGTGGTAAATCACTGATTAACATATACAGTCAAAGTTAATATGTATTGATATTCCTCAATGTCTACTTGCATCTCAGAGTACTGATCTTGCACCTTATTTTAGTACAGCAGTACCCCATTGGAAAAAGTAATGAGTTCCTTTAGTAGTAAATATACATTTGCAGAAAGTGTAAGTGAATTAAATTGGAAATATCCTAATACACAGAGTGTGAAATAAAAATTTGGGAATGCTCCCAAGCAGTAACGTTATAACACACTGAAAAAGTTGAGTTTCTAAGCAACTAATCTTGACATTCAGAACACCCTCTCCTGCCTTCCACCGCACTGTTGGAATAAACAAGTTTATAAAAACATTAAGCAGCTAACAGAACTCTTTTACTAATATTGTGCAAATCGAAATCAGAAACATAGCAAAGGAGTGCCACTGTTGTGCACTTTGTACACAATGCCAACTTTGCTCCTTAGCACTTTGCCTGTTGTTCTCAAAATCTTTATTGAACTCTACCTATTTTATAGGCACTTTGTTTTCGAACTGCCATGCCACAATGATATCGTAATTACAGTAAATGAAGTAATGTGCCAGGTTAATCTACTAATAAAAACAAAACATCTACTGGGACACCTTCTGGAAAGCAGGAAGGCACAGAGCAAGTGTGTTGCACTGTTTAAAAATATTATCAGTGACATTCGAGGAGGAAAAGGCAGCGATATCTTTTTCCCTTCCAATGACAGAAAATTAGGAAAAGGTTGCACAAGGGGAAATAAAATTCATTATCTAGCAATTTTAAATGTACCCTGTTCAAATGACCAGTTTAGCAAGACAATACCCATGTTCTATATAAAATTAGTTATTAACACAAAGTGTAAAAACGCCAGTTAATAGAATTAGGGAAGAGTGCACAAAACAGAACCTCGGCTTAGTACCACCTTGCTGTACATCAAATAAATCTGATTGTATCTATAAGCAAATGCGTCATTTCTCATTGACCAACTGATAAAAAGATGCCCAGTACAACCATCAGCAGACAAGTTTTCACTGAATATCATGACTAGCTGCTACAGTACAATATAGGACTTCCGTTTTCTTTCCTCCAAGGGCAAGAGAAAATGGATAGAGTTGCAATGCGGTTCTGTATTTTGCCACATAAATCAGAAACAGCTTCCTAACACAAATAATGCATTTCCATGGAATTCTGAATCCAGTTTTTTTGCTGTTTATTGACGTGATGAGCTTCATAAAATTGGAGACACTTAATCCACACTTGATTGCAGACTCTCAGTTCACGATCAGTTTAACTGTGTGTTGCAGGTCTGTTATCACCAATAAACCTCTGTTTCAAACATTGTAACCTGGGTTTGCTGCTGACAATGGCTGCAGCACCAATGTTTGAACTGTAACAAAAATCACAACATCATTGCACATCGCCTAGCAGTTTGTTGTGCTGCTTCTTCCTGTAGATGTCTTTAACCAGCTGAAGTCTGTTTTCTTCTGCAAAAGAACAAGAAAGTATTATGGACACATTCAAACATGAGGAAAGTGACATATTTTTGTTCTAACTGAAAATAACTCATTTCACAATATCCTAAACACAATGTGTTCAGTTAACGATTCCAACTTAAAGTTTTTTCATTCCAAAGCAATTAGACATCAATATGTGTCTGATTTAGAATGTTGATGGTTTTAAACGATATATAAAACTTTGCAAAGTCAGACAAATTTGATCAAGATAATGTACTTATGATGGTAATAGATAAAGTGAATAGTTGTTTATAAAGATATGAATAAAGTTTGGAAGACTTCAAAGCTGGATGATTTACCATGACTGGTATAAATACTGAAACGGTATGGAAGAATCGAAAATGTATAGACTTGCTATCCTCAGCTGTAATTCCTTGAGCCACCTCTAAAACAAATGACCCATTAACTCACCTCATTCACCCATATAAGATGATGAAAGTCATTGCTATACTATGATACTCACTTTAAAATCTGGAAAACTTTCCATAGCGAGTGGTAGACCAAAAATTCCTTCTGTTCTGCATTCTCTGGAAAACATTAAAGCTTCTTCTCCTTTCCTTTTTGTATTTCTTCATCTTTTTAACCTGAGAACACAAAATGCAGATATCAATTGCAATTTCAACATTACTTTCAAGTGGTTTATGGGCAGCAATCACACAACAGGACCTAAACCACACATCAAGTGAATGAGTTTAGGCCCGTTATCTGCTTGTTGCTTCATAGCAAGTCAAATCTTTATCTATCAGAAACACATGCATTTCCAGCACAAGGCCAATGATCTACCTGGGATATTCTCAGCTTGTACTAATTACAGCCAGAAATTACCCCTGAACGAACTCGAGCTGCTCCCATTTCTGTTAGCGAGAAGGTACAGAAATGATTCAATATTTGTACATCAGTATAGCACACCACAATCTGCTGATTACAATCAAAATATGGTACTCCAGAATCATCGGCATATAAAACAGTGTTATTATTGAAGGTACTTCAAAAACTAATGTGGTTGATCTGACAGTCTCTTGATTTCTGATTTTCTATAACCTATTAAGAGGGTTCTCCTGGCTGCAGGCTCAGGAGGTGGAGCATGAACCTTTTAAGTAGTTCTGGATTGTTCCAGGATGGGCACCATTTACAACAATTCCGACCGCCTCTCCCAAACGCAGTACGAAGCCACTCCGAGGGTGACTGGCAGCAAAACAAAAGTCCTGGGCAACACTTGCTTCAATTCTCCAAGATTTGCAGATCTTAACGAAAGGGGAACATCACTCCCACTTATTCCCAGAGAAGGATATGTTTCTGATAGTGGGCTTCTCAAAATATTTCTTTTTAAAGATAAGTTTCTCCAGCCAGGTACAACCAACAGATTAGAATGAGTAGACAAAGAGACATAACCTACACACAATATTATTAAAGGCATTACATTGACTCCTGGGATTAATAAGCCTATCCTTTAAGGGGAGGTTGAATATCATGGGTTTACAACTCCCTGGAGATCTCATTGAAACATGCAAGATTCTGAAAGGGTGGATGGTAAGAGACAAGTTTCTCTTTGCTGGAAGGTCCGGAATTAAGAATAATCTCAGGTAAGGGGTCAGCTTCACAGGACTGGTGCATTGAGAAGTGTCTTCATTTGAAATATTGTGGATCTTCTAGCTTGGAGGGTATAAAAGCTCCAAATTCAAATGTTTCTGGACCTTAACAGTATCCATGGGATTCGGTATCAGATGGAAAAGTGGAGATTGGGTAGAACATCAACCATAATCTTATTGAAGGTAGAGCAGACACAAGGTGCTGTTATGGTTCTCTTATCTTTTGACATTCTATACATGGTTCAATTTAATTAAACAAAAAGTTTTAAGAATAAACAGAGCCTCTTACCTTTCCCATATCAAATTCTTCATCCCATTCATCAATGACACGTTCTTCTTTTGCATGTTTTACATCATTTATGGCATCTTCACTGATAGCTGATGTTGCCCCTCCCCAAGTCAGCACTACCAAAACAAAATGATGGGACAGAAGGATCATGATTCAAAATAATCATACTTAAAATTATACTGATCGATAAAATGTCAGTGCTAAATACAGTAAATGTTAAATCCTGACTCTCAGTTCAGTGTCCTGCTTTTGTGCAGGGTTCTGCAAAATGAAAATGCAAAACCTTAGTCTGTTGTGTTTTAAAAGGGCTGGGTTCAGACAGCACAAAGCAAGGTGATGCTAATCTGGTTGATCAAAGCCATTGAGTTTACATAATCCGAGCCTCAAAATAAGGCCAAGTTTTGCAAAGTTTCTTCAAGAGACGTAAATATATTCCAACATCATGAGCAACTGTTCTTCACTGAAAATAGGAAAAACACTTCAGGTGAATTATAGTTCAGCTTAGTCAGGTCATCACAAGGGAAATAAAATTTGCCTCAAGCCTCTGCTCTGTTAGTTTGGAGGAGTGTATCAGTTTGGGAGAAGATAATAACAATTACTTGTGCATGGCTTGTTAAGAGAAGGCCGAAACGTACGTGGAATAATTAAACAACGGGGAGTCGATGGCCAGTTGTTGGATGGAGAGAGGTTGTAAAAGGCAAAAACCAAAGCCGATCCCTGGGTCATAGCTGGGATAAAGATCCCTCAACAGGAGACTTGTAAGAACCACCAAATTACAATACTGAAGAACACTGCACTTTGTTTTATTGAGTCATCAACATATTCCATTATTTACAATATTATCATGAGAAAAGACTACAAACACAGTAAATTTAAATGTAGTCTATGTTACTTCTCTACCTTCCGTTCCATAAGCTTTATTGCTTGAATGTTTCAAGAGCTCTTCAATTACAGTGGATCCCTTCTTCTCATCACAGGCCAAGCTGGTAATGGGCTCTGCAGCCTGATCCTCAGAGTAATTCTGTGAGCATTTATAGCCAGTTTTGATCTGGCTGTCCCATAAAATAACTGGAACTGAAACACAGCAGCATATTACTGACAAACAATTGACCAATCATTACTCTGTTCCATTGTAAGATCATTTGATTTGTGCCCATAGCCACAACTTTAGTTTGCACAAGTCCATGACCAGACAAGTTCTTTAACAAAGATAAACTTTGCCAGAAACTATTAGCCCTACAATTATGATTCAGTCATCTGGATTAGTGACAAAGAAGTCTCAGTCCTGCCCATGAACGATACCTGTAATTGCTTGCAAGCTCACAAGACAAAATTCACAAGCAAGGTGCCAAACAATAATAAGTAAAGACATTTTTCTTTCTTAAAAAAATAGGGTGATTTGGAAGGAAGCAGAGAAACAGCAATAACAATTCATACACAATTAATTTCTGACCTAAGACCACCTACCAACCCCACTACCCTTCCCCACTCTCCACCAGGTTCTTGAACCAGCCTGAGAAACACTAATTCTACCTCAGACAATATTAACCTCAACTTGCACTAACATCAGTTATGTTCATTTTAGCTTTTTTTTGTATCGCAAGTTATGTACAATTTATGTTAATTTAAGTTTATGTAATTTATGTTTGTCATGTTTGTAACATACTATGCTAATTTTCATGGCATTTATACCCTGGCTATGTAACCCCATGACAATAAACTCGTACTATACGAGTACAAAAGTCTGCACTGATCTCTGACCTGCAGAGATGTGGCATGAAGACACTCATGGACAAAGAATCCTCCTTTTTAATAGGTCAAAGGTGTTTTGAATGGTAGGAGATTCAGTTAATGAGACCCAAAATCCACAAAGATCTATTTGCAATGGATAGTGCAAACATGTTTCACCAATAGTCTATTTGGAAACCTGCACCAAAGGCAAAAGACATTCAAGATGTAATGATCCCAGAGAGCTTGGTCTATTGCAAGAAACTAGATCATGATGTCAACTGTTGCTGGAGAAATCAAATACAGATCAATGAAGGATTGATGCTTGGCATGAGAGTTGTCTTACGAGGAAAGGCACTAGAATTGGCCCTTACACAATGGCATTTAGTAGAATGAAAAATGAGCTGAGGGGGCCTGACTGTGTAGATGTTCAAAGACTGGTTCCTACAACAGAGGAGGTAAGACGGAGAATACATGCTGATGGAACACAGTTGTAAAACACAGTGCAAGGGATAGATTTCAAGTTCCTTCACCAAACTATTTCAAAAGGACAACCAGTAATGTTCCTGGCTGAACCAGTCAATTGTGACAGGTGACTTTCATTGCAAATATGCTACCAGGAAAAGTGTAATGAACAAGAAACAGCAATGTAGAAAACAGAGTCTAAGATACCAACGTAGCTGGCAAGAATTTTCAGAAGTTTAAATTTTGCATTTTTCAGGGGGTAGAGAAGCCCTAAGTCCCACACCACCAGATTCAAGAACAGCCACCTCCCTTCAACCACGTGGTTCTTGAATGAACCGGCACAACCCTAATCACTACAGTTTAGCAACACTATAACCACTTTGATCACTTTGCACTACAATGGACTTCATTTCTTTTTGTTCTAATTGTGTTCTTTCTTGCAAAAATTCTGTTTAATTTGTATTTATGTTTTTGTTGTGAATGCTGCCTATCTAATGCTATGTGCCTGTGATGCTGATGCAGTAAAGTTTTTCATTACACCTGTGCATACACGTACTTGTGCATATGACAATAAGCTTGACTTTGAAGTGTTCATTTTGAGAGAAAATTTTTAAAATTTAGAAGTACAAACAAGTAACCTACCTGGTTGACCTCCACTTTTGCTTTTAGTAGGCTGATCTATTGGAGGTTCCGAACATTCATCCAAACTCAAGCTTCTCTTTCGTTTCCTGCGCTTTTTCTCACCCTTTTTGTCCTCTTTTCCCTCATGGTTTTTCTTTCTTGGTTCAAATTCTTCAGTCATTTCCAGTTCCTCTCCATCCTGTAGTTCATCCCGCATTGAATAACTACAATAAAAGAGATTAACACCAAGTCTTGTTTTACATTTAAAATGAACAGATATTTAAAACACAGCTTGTTTAAAAACTTGCAGAATAAGTGTTACAGGAAAACCCCTTGTGAAGGCCCACTGGGGTAGAAACTGGATCTTGGCCACTTTTGCTAACTGCATGATATAGTTGAGGTCTTCCCTTAAATACCTCTTTCAAAGTTTTGTTCCATTGAAGCTAATAGAGTTGAATTTCAGGAACAGAGTAAATGATACAACTACTAGCATATTTAGTACAAGCAACCAAGACAACTTTCTACCCCGGTGAGGTTCACTGATGAAGATTTCATCATGTTGATTATCAATCATTACAATCTCAAGGTTTTCTACAAGTCATACTTTTCAGGGTCCCTGAAGTTCTGTGAACCTCTGCAGTACATTGTGGTGAGGCTTAAACCAAGTTATGTGATCCAAAGCTTGTAGTGTGTTTTCAGCTATCGGGTTGGGATGGTGGATCCACAGTGGGATCCACTGCCCTTGGATTCTGGACAGGAGTTACTGTCATTCACGATCACTATATCTTGAAAAAAAATCACTAATCTGCATTCTGACAGGGGATCTGAACTTTGGCATGTAAAATTCCACAGACCTTTGATTCACCTTATACGATTACAAATAAACACATATCTAGATGAATCACTTGAAAGGTGTTGCTCACTTTCCTGTCACTTGGCAGCCAATGTCATTTTCTAACTTTGTGACATAATTGGATTGGTTTGCCATTTCTCTCTTCTGGGGAGGAGGTACAGGAGTCTGAAGACCCACACTCAACAATTCAGAAAGAGATTCTTCGCCTCTGCCATCAGATTTCTGAACGGTCCACGAACACTACCTCATTGATCCTTTTTTGCATGATCTATTTTTGTAATTTATAGTAATTTGTATGTCTTTGCATTAAACTGCTGCCACAAAAACAACAAATTTCATGTCATCTAAGTCAGTGATAATAAATGGGATTCTGATTCTGGAGAAAATACTTGTCCAAATCTCTTAAGCACTGGAATAAGAGTTCTCTGTCATTACTGCAAGTGATAGAACCACAATAAATGGTGGATGGTCACCAGTTAAAGAATTACCGTAACGGTAGGAGGCAGATTTTAGTCAACACGATGAAGATGAAGAAGAAATATCATCAAACCTGGACTCCTCTGCTTTTGAGAATTTCTGAGGAGAAAAAAAAATGGCAAACCAACCCAATTATGTCACAAAGGTAGAAAATGACATTGGCTGGCAAGTGACGGGAAAGTGAGCAACCCATTTCAAGTGAATCATCTAGATACACGCTTTAGGATCAACAGAACTAAATGTGATAAAGAAAACAAGCTTGAATGATGTACACAGTCTCTAAAATTTAGTCCATTTGCCTTCAGTGAAGCAGAATTTTCAGATTGTGTAATCTACACTTGTAACTACATTGTTGTTTAGCCCGGACATATTGAAGAATTCTCCCTCCATTGAGAAATGCAACTCAAATCCGAGACTAAGATAGTTCAAAAATTATTTGGGTCCAGGAGAAAATGTCTGAACACAGCAAGAACAGATTTGGTCACTCCAGGCACATATTTAAACTGTGGGGCAACAGAAAGCAGTCATTTCATGTCAGAGGTTGTAAGTGAGAATGCTGAATGAGAGTATTCCAGGAGTTGAAAGCAGTCAAACACAGGCTGAGAAAAAAAATAATTCAGGGAAATTAATAGATTATAGCACCCCATCAAATAACACAAAATAACTTGACCAATCACAATTACGCACTTTTCTTCAGCAGTGTCGGCAAGGTAGTTTTCTTCAGATACTTCTGCACACTTCTTGTGCTTCTTTTTTTTCTTAACTTTCATTAGGGTCAGTCCTCCCAAACTGTTGTTCTCTTTCTGCAATACATTAGCCTGCTTTAGTAATTATTTCACGGAATCATTTTAAACTCTGCACATTGCCTAAACACCCTTAATGTTATGGTCAAGAAACAAGTGTTATGAACATGACAGACTTTACTAATGCATTCATCTTTCTAGTTACAGCTTAAAATCTTGTTATTTTGATAATTTTCTTTTTAAAAAAGCATTCATTCAATCCACTTTCAAATATAGCACACAAAATTCAAAAAGGCACTATTTAAATTATTGTAAGAATCTGTATAGGATTGTGGTTGGCAGCAGTGAGGCAAGGAACTAGCAAATGTGCCCGTTCTAAGTTACATTCATCTTAAACAGGTAACCTGAGACTGCACATTTAACAACTGGCACAGGGGTCAATAAATGTTGAAACTGACTAGCAACTTACTCATTACTCTGGCTCACCTTACGGAGGAAGGGTTAACCAGTTTAGAAGTGCCAAGTATACATGAAAAATAGTGTGCTTTCTTCAAAGATGATGCAGTCCCATCATTAAAAATACAAATAGGAACTTCTCGTTTTATTCCTTTAGTATTGCTGAAATTAATAATGCACTGACACATCTGTGCAATAACTTACTTGCAGTTGGTCACAAGCACCACCATGCTCCTCTGTCCTGTGTTGCTTTTCCTTGCCTTTATGTTTGCTGTGAGTCTTGGCAGCTTCATCACAATTTGTCTGGACGGATGATTCAGAATCAAAAGAAATCGCATCCCTTTTCAAAGCGGATTTATGTTTTCTCTTTTTTCTTTTACTACTGTTATATGGGTCCATGGGGTTGGCAATGCTAAGTCTGTGTGGCTTATTTGCCAAGTCAGTCTTGGAATTACACATTTTACCAGTACTTTTACTGGATAAACTATTCTTTTCCAATGAGGTAGCACTGCCATCAACTGGAGGAGAACAGGGCAGCCCAGTTGCTTCCATGGCTTTTGATGACTGTAGCTGCGACTCAGAGTAACTAGAACTACATGACTTCTTAGAGATTTTAGATGAAGAACAAAATCTTGTTTGTTGGGAAATCTGCATTTTTGGAGTAGGTGGGAAAGTCCTAAAAATGAAAAAAAAAGCATTTTGGAAACCAATTTGTAACCAATTTCCAAGAACACAAGAAATATGGTACAGAGATAGGAGCCACACTCAACCTCTTAACCACCTACTCCACCATTCAACTGTAAAATTACCTTCAATATATGCCAATCTCATTGAACCTCACCACTGGAATACCCCCTTATCCTTGCAGTCAGTTGAGTGAATCTCTTCTTAGGCTGTCTCTCAGAATCTTGGAAGACTTCTGCTCTTACTTTGAGGGTTCTGAGATCACTAATGTGGGAGCCACAAGGTCTTCCACAGATGGGGTAAGAGAGTGGGTAGTTGGTACCCTCCTTTCTTCATTTACACAGGGTTTCCGAGTGTTCCTGATACATGGACTTGAGGTTCCCAATGTCAACTTAAAATGCACCTTCTCCACTTTGGGCAGTAATGGGTCGGGGATACTCAGGAGCCAGTAGGGACGTTACACTTTTTCAATGTGTTAAGCAGATCCTTGAATCTTTTCCTCTATCCACCTGGGAATCTTTTCTGAAAATGTGCTCTTTCACAGGACTTCTGGTATTGGGCAAATGGACAATGTGACCTGCCTGAAGTAACTGACCAAGTGCAACCAGGACCTTGATGCTGGCCTGGAAGAAGACATAGACACTGGTTTGTTTATTCTTCCAATGAACTAGGAGGATTTTGTGGTATCTTTCAAGTGCCTTGAGGTGCTTACTCTACCTAGGCCAGGTTTCAAAAACATCAGGAGGGCAGGAAGCACTGCCACCTAGTAGACCATGCATTTTGTGTGGGATCTGAGTTCTTCATCTTCAAAGAAACTTTTCCTCAATCAACTGAAAGAAGTGCTGGTACATTGAAGACAGTGGTGAATTTTATCATCAGTGCCTGTCTTTGCCAAGAGGTGACTTCCAATGTATCTGAGGTGGTCCACATTTTCCAGGTTCCTGCTATGAATCTTTATTACTGGAATCAGTGAATGACAACTGCAGAGACTCCAAGACAAGTGTATAGTTTTTTAGCATGAAATGTTTTCTAAACCACATCCCACTTAATATCTGAAGAATCAAAAGCCCTGATGAACTTCAATAAATCACTCCTTCCATTCACCTTTGCACACACAAAAAAACATTTTCAGTTCTCTCCCAAATGGAAAGACTAAGAACTCAAGCAAAATCTATTTGCAGTGCATGACCACATCAAAATAAAGTTTCCATGTTTTTCCATTCCAGAAGTGAAACTGTAAGTTCATTTTCTGTTCATCAATTTTGCACATCAAGTATACATGAAAATATTTTACATAATGCGTAAAAAAAAATGCCAGATTTCAAAGGTTCACAGGCTTAAAACTAGAGTTAGACAAAACAGTGCAAACTTAACTGGCCACCTAAAATATTTATTGCATCAAGTATGGTTAAATCAAGTACATGTACTTCTGCTACATGTTTCTAAGAAACCTCACATTATAGAAAGTCACATTGTAGCAGGACAGGCTGTACCTGCCTTCAAAACACAGACTTAAACAGGTTTTCCCAATCGCAAAATAACCAGTGTGGCCCGTGTAATGCAATTGGTGTTCCCTAATCCATCAATCATGTTATAACCAATTTGCATTGTAGCAGAACTACCTGTATGTTTTAGCCATACCTCATGTTTGATACAGTCCATGAACCTAGTAGTGGATGCACTATTACTTCAGTGTGTAAAATAAATTGTTGATGAAGCCTAAAAATATTAAATCACAAATGACTCTCAAAGCTCTTAAAAACAGGCTTTCAATTCTCACTATTCCTGAACACTTGTACAGATTTTGCACAGAAATTGCCTTTATTTTATTATAACATAAAATTCTCCGGAGCTACCTCCAGCTATTCACTTGCTTGGCCAACTCTGAGGTTGCCCACTGGAAACAAGAGGACAATTTTTCCCAAATGTTATACTAATGACAAAGATATGTCACATGACACAATATACAATGCAGAGCACAGAGGATTGCTATTACCTCTGGGCAGTGGAAAGGTCCATGAAAATTAAACTAACCCAAAAGACTTTGAGCCCTTAATATAGCAGCAGCCCAGTCTGCCTGTCTGCATTGTAATAGGTCTCTGAAGACCTCTTTATAACTGAGGTGGGTTAAACTGAATTAATTAGACAATTAAGTAGTCGAGTGGTAACCAGTATCTATTGAAAGCTTTCAGCTGCTTTGTCCAGCTTGTGCAATTTCATCATGATAGATTCAGTTCATAAGCAGCACATTCCTCTTACCGAGTTTTGTTTGCAGAAG
>JARFYF010000050.1:10197603-10209251 GCA_030265395.1 Rhina ancylostomus
TTCTTGTCAGCCAAGTTGTCGGTCGCCTCGACGAGCTCTGCTTCTGTGAAGACGATGAAGGTAGTTCCTTGCTTTCTGCCGCAGCCACCTTTGTACTTTCCGTCAGTGGTGGTCTGCTCCCACTTGAACCATTAACTGACTGGCCCTGAGAAGATTTTGGTTGCAGCTGAGGTAAAGATTTCTTAAGCTTCTTCAGTGATTCATCTATGAATGTCTGTGGATTTGTTGGTTTCCCTGCAAGCCTAGGTGACTGGTTAGTGGTGGTTCTTGGCATTGGCACACCAATGTTCCCAGAAGCTTGCAGTTTTGCTTGCTGAGACTCTGGTTTCTACATTAAACAACAATACAAATACTTGTTTACATAAAACATTTGGATGTGAGCATCAGAAATATACGCGAATGTCAACTTTTGAAAGTGGAGCCTGGATGTATTCAATGCTATGAAAGATTGTGACAAAATACAAAGGAACGTTAATAAAATTGGAGAATAGATGGTGTATTTGGCAATAGTAATTTCAAGTATGAGATGATAACTTTGGTAGGGAAAAGAGGCCATATACTACTGTGAAAATAAGAGTCTAAATGGAATAGGGAAGCTAAGGAACCTAAGAATTCAAATGCATAGATTACTAACAAGACAGATTAATACGACCTTAGAAAAAGCAGAATAAAACAAAACAAATTCATTTCTAGAGGACTAAGAAAAGATACTAACTTTACCTGGAACCTTGATTAGACCACACTGGTATTTTGTGGACTGTTTTGGTCTCCATGTTATAAAAATAATGAAGTGCCATTGGAAAACAAAGAAGTCATATCCATCAAGATGATCAATCTAGCTGGGGCATCTTTCTCCCAGAAAAGACTGAGAGGGGTTATGGTATTAGGTAGACAAAGATGTTTCCACTTATGGGAAATACCAAAATCAGGAGCTTTAAATGTAAAATAGTTATTATTAAATCCAGTGGCAATTTCACAAGAAATTTTTACTCAAAGTGGGACTTTCTTTTACAGTACCCAAGGCAGAAAATATTGTATTTAAAACAAAGCTTGATAAATACACAGGAAAAAAAGCAGGATACATCAATAAGGTTAAATAAAGCAAGTTGGTGGATCAAAAATACAAGCAGTTGGGCTAATGGACTGTTTGTGCTATACATTCTTCAGATTATTTTATTTACACTCTCCTGAACGAAAGAAGAGATAATCCAAAGACCATAGCATTAAAAGGGAAAAAAATATGTAGATATTTATGTATACCTTGATTTTAAAATAACTTTGAAAACCTGCCCTGCTTTGATGCACCACCACCTGTTTTAGAGATGAGGCAATGCAGAATCTGGCAGGTTCAGTCCTCTGTCTATTGGCTTCTAGGTGATCTGACACAGGGGAACAGCTGTTAAGCTGCAAATCATTTAAATTCTTCTAGATGTGGAAGGACTAAAAACAAGATTCCACTTATGTTTATAAGTAACCACCTGCAATCATGTGGGCTGCAGTAGCACTGGAGAGAGAAGGAAAATAAATGGGTAATTTCAGCTGTTCATTATCCAAGTTTGCACATGAAAATCAAAAGAAAAACTGCAGATGCTGGAAATGTGAAACAAAAACAGAAAATGCTGGGAACACTTCATCCTGATGAAGGATCCTGGACCTGAAACGTTAACTCTGTTCCTTGTTTCACAGACCCTGCCTGACCTAGTGAGCATTCCCAGTATTTTCTATTTTTAAGATTAACAAAAAAAATCACTATTTGGGTGGTGGAAGGAAGAATGAAATTATGATTTAGGAGCAGTTAGTCTCTTCAGGATACAAGAAGAGAACAATTCAAATCTTTGAGGCCAATTTTACAATCAAAATGCCAATTTCAGACCAACACTTTGTACGACTTCTTGAAGAGTTGAAAAGAAAACTTTTGATAACTGGCTCCTAAATGCCCATGATGGATCAGAGTTGCGTCAAACAAGACCAAGTTTTAAAAATTCCGTGTTACCCGTCTATTGCCACTATAGTGGCTAAATGATCTAAGCCATATATGAAATGCCACATCTGTTTTGTGAGTTGATACTATTTCAAAGGCTAATTTAGTAAACTATTTGCTAACTCCAAGTATAGTGCTTAATATTAACCACTGGCATTAATTGGTTTAATTATGAATAAATGTGGTCTTCTGTCTCATGTCTAATTTCCAATTAAGGATCATCAATTATTAATATTCCTTTTGCTACGCAAACCAATCACAAGCAGAGTCGAATTTAACATTGGTCATTGGAGACAAGATACATGATGCCCAAATTTATTTGCTCATTAAACAGATTACGGGACTGTTCTGCTGCTTCTGATATGTACAACACTAAGAGGCATTATCATCCCTTGTTATTTTATACATTAAAAAGGTCACATCTGTATCCACAAGAACTGCACACTTGTGGAAGAATATTCAATGAAACAATCTACCACTGGTGCACTTGAATTTCAGTAAACTCAAGACACACTGAAGTTGGGTTGGATTTTCTTCTACAAATTTCATCTTGTGTATACACACAAAAAAAATGTGTAGCTGATCACATGGCTCATTATGTCTGTGGGTCTCATCCATCTGAGTCTTAAAATGCAATTCCATTTCCCATTTGGAAGAACATTGCAGTCTAGCAGGCTTCATTACCTTCTACACTATAACATGATGTTACCAACATGATCTACAAGCTAACCTTTATCATTTGAGGAGAGCCCAAGTATCCATTCTGTACAGGTTTCTTTGGCATGGTTGTGCCATTGCTGGTTTTGACAGTTGGCTGAATAGAATTCTGCTTCGACACTTCATCCACGCCACTCTTTGAATTTGGCATCCTGCAATGATGAAACACTTGGAAGTTAAAAAGGCATAAATTTTTCAAATTACACAACGACTGAGAAAGGTGGTGAAGCATAAATGCATGAATACTTGTTTTTCACTCTAGTCTTTTATATCAGCTGGATCCCAAATAATTCACCACAGATTAATTTTAACTAAAGCATGGAACCTTCACACATACAGATCAGAGGAAGCCTCAAGAATGATACATAAACAAAGTGCATTCAGTAACACCGACCTCAGGTAGAAAAGTACATATGCCTGTTGGTTCAGCACCACCTTGATGTTACTACAATGGACCATTGAATCATTCATCTGATACCACTGCCCATTGCTAGCCTGAAAGAAAACAACACAACATTTACATCCTGGGTAAATCATTATCTGAAACATGACTTTAGTAACATCGGTTCATGTGATTTTGTAAACTGCCTTGAGTCATCTACTTTGGAATTGCTGATGAATCTCTACATTCTTTTCTTAAAATCTGATTTGCATGTTATTTTTAATCACCAAGTGCTTCTTAGGAGAACTATACATTGCATTTATTTTCACAAGTGAGCTTATACTTTGAAGATTAAAACTGATCTAGTGTTGGATTTAAACAATAGTTCATTATTGCAGGCCATTTTTCTGACAACATTTATGGAAGAAAGTAAATGACTAGTCACAACTGCCTTGAAAGTAGATCATAAATCAGTAGGACAATAAAACAAGATTAAATTACTATTTAAAAAATTTAGTGCAGGGCCAGTGTATAACATAAATGAGCAATCTAATTGCACAGCCATTTTATTTTACAGGTAATTACATTTTTCAGTATTATGGTGAATTGCCCATATTTCAGAAAAGTGAAATAGTTTGAGCTGTGAAGTTAACTGTGCAACTTCTCACCTTGACATAACAGTAGTAGTGTCCAGCATGACAACTGTATCCAGAATGTACCAACACTGCATACAGCCCATAATTGACAGGCTCACCATTGGTTTGGGACATATATGGACGTATATTCAAGTGCTCTGGGTAGCCAATATCCTGTTAAAGCAGAGAGAACAAAAATACAAAAAAGCTTTGAGTTCATTTTTATTTCCAAATGTGAAACATTCAGAAATCTATCAAAACATTATTTCAAAATAATTGTCCCAAGATATTTTCACATATTCCATTCCAATCTCTCAAGAAGTTCACACATTATACGTAAAGAGGACTCGCTAATGAAACTTTTTTATGCAACTGAAAACAAGACTTCAACTAGAAGCA
This sequence comes from Rhina ancylostomus, assembly GCA_030265395.1. Lineage (NCBI taxonomy): Eukaryota > Metazoa > Chordata > Chondrichthyes > Rhinopristiformes > Rhinidae > Rhina > Rhina ancylostomus. The sequence goes on from JARFYF010000050.1 coordinate 10,201,718, forward strand.
AGATGTGTTTTTAATCCAAAAAGCATTTATTTACCAGCTTTCATTACGATTCTGAAATTCTGCAAAGCAGCAACTCAGAAACTCTGAAATGGGAAACAATGGTTTCCTTGAAGGAAGCTGTGCACTGCCTCACAATATACAAATCTTTCACCCTTGATTTATCTTTTTGCAAGGCAAACATTTTGCTACACCATAACAAAATGTCATAGCTATTAAAATAATTCACTAAAGATGAATTCACCTTTGTGATTTTGCCACCACTGAAGTTTGCAAATCGCTTTAAAGAAAGAGTGAGAACATTTGACGCTCTGTGAATGGAAAAGCGTTTGGTAGCTGGCACCTTCTTCTTGCACCTAAAGAAATAGGCTGTTACAGTTAATAACATCTTCCCAAATGAGTTTAAAAAGATCAGAATTAATACTGTTGTATGCTTCAACAAGAATGCCAAACAAGAGTCTAAATTCTAACTGCAATAAATTTTAATCTGGTCCTGCAAAGGTTAATTATTTTAAAGCAGCTTCAAATATTTGTTACAGAGATCTAATCTTAATTTGTTAAATTTACACAATTGGATTATCTGACAAATATTACATGTATATTTCTATTGCTGAACAGGACAATGAATCGCTTACAAGAAATGTAATGGATTGTGCCGTAATGGAGTACTGGAAAGTAAGGGTATCTATAACCTCAGGTATATAAAACCTTGCATTATGTGCTGATGCAAAATGAAGAACAGTACGTATGCTTACCTTGTTTAAATACATTATTGTAAGTACAATCATGAAGTAACATTCTCCCTCCCAAAGCAGAATGCAAATAAGTTCAAACAAAATTAAAATATGTCATTTTAAAAATCGCTGAATGCAGCAAAGAAATTGATACAGTGGAATGAAATGGAACACACGTGATTTCTCACTGCGTTGATTTCAGACAAGTGCATACCAAGAATTGAATGGGAAGGTGGAAAACAAAACAGGCAGAATCATCCCCAGCAACTCTGCAGAATTTTGAGGTGACAATTTCAAAGCAATCCTGGGAGCAGGTAAGCTACCAGCTTTGCAAAGGATGGAACAAAGCAGCACATGTTGTATAAATATAGATATTATATTTATCTTATACTGTATACCTTGTGCACCCACAAGAGGAGGGGAAAACAAATTATTGTCCTTGAAGTACATGTTTCGCTCTTCTGCATTCTAGACATTTACTGCTCAAGGCACAAACTGCTGATGTGGGCTATATGCAGAAATTATTGATCTAAAGTGAATTACATTTGATTTAGAAGGAAACAGTGCTGTCAAAAAGGAAAAGAATTACTTGTTCACTTTTCCTGTGCATGGATACATGGTATATTTAATTTTCTATTCTTCCCCCCCCGAGCTGAGGAGAAAGACCAACCCTGGTACGTTCACTTAATGAGCTTTCATACTTTCAGAATTCTCCACAAATGTTTAAGGTGACTTACTCATTCTGAAAAACACTTACTTTGCACACATGTAGGCATTCTCCCCACTGAGAAAATCGGGTTTCACGAAGAGCTCAAGAGCTCGGACAATGTTGGGTGCTTGCTAGAACACAATTAAGTGAGGGTCAGACCAGAAAGAAACTGAATAGGCATTTATGAAAAAAAAGAATTCTACTTGATTCATTCTATTTATGCTCCAAATAAAACTTGCTATTTCCACAAAATGCCTTCATAATCTCCAAATGTGTTGGTCAAATAACATGTAAAAATCCATTCGGGCTTTCTACCACTGTACGTCACATGCTCTGGAGTACAGGCACACCCCACTTTACGGCAGTTGGAGTAACAGAAATTCACCCTAACAGAATTCACAAACCACTACTAAAAAAATCTGGAATAAAAATTAACTCATGAAATTTATGTGAAAAAAAGTAAAGAAAAAATTTTTTTGAACTCTCATTTCTTTGACACATGCACAGATGCCGTGGTTTAAAATGTTATGGAAAATCATGATATGGACTATTTTCTAAGAACGCAACCTCCCATAAACATGGGGGTTGCCTGCATTATCATGGACAGAACACAATGAAATAATACGCCAAATATAACCCTTACGTGGAGGCACAAGAGACTGCAGATGCTGGAATCTGGAGCAACAATCTGCTGGAAGAACTCAGCAGGTCGAGCAGCATCCGTGGGAAGATGCTGCTCGACCTGCGAGTTCCTCCAGCAGATTGTTCGTCGCTCCATGATCCTTGCATATATCAGTCCGCAGCACTGTGTGGAATAATGCAGCAAGTGATTTACTTCAGTAGCATTAGAAAAGTGGCACCTTATTTGCATAACTTAGTATTGAGTTTAAATATAGTTCAGAAGCTGCAAAAAAAAACACCTAAGTAGTTACAATCTTGTAATTTCCCATCTATACTAATTCTTCTCAGCTGCTGAATAAATTTACATTTTGAAATAAGAGGAACATTTAACAAATGTAACAATGACATAATTTGCACAAAGATGGTTATGATCTCCAACATGGGCCATGTCACTTATTTCAAAGATGAAAGGACAAGAAATACAACATGTTAAAACTAAAGGCAACCAAGGCAGACTGACTAGAGACAAGACTTCAATAACAAGGCAGAACTTCATGTAACCTCCATTTGGAATACAAACCCCATTGAAGATTAACATTCATAATGAACTTCAATGAAAGGAAATCACATTCCATCTTTTGGGGCAACATGAATGGGACCCACATTTGTATTCAGAACATTTTTCAAAATAACTGATTAATCCTTCAAAAAATGCACTTACCCTTATTTCAAGAGCAATATCCAAATAAGGATCATATGTATCCGATACACTCTTGCACACGGAGCATTTAACTTTGAGTGCAGAAAGCAAAAAAGGTAAACAAAAAACAAAAATATGATATCAGTTAATGGACATTAATAGAGAGTGTGGAAAATCTTCCTCCATCCCAACATTTTCGTTTCAAATCACCTTTGATAGAAATTAGAGTGATATTTGCTACTAAAGTCTATGAGGTAGCTATTTCCAGGGATCCCTTTAAATGGTTACTATTACTGGGAAGTGCACTTTATCTGATATGCAACTGGTATTTTAAACAATCAATTCACAAGTCCTCATGACTCATATATACCACACTATGCTAAGCAATGCGAGGCAGTAACTCATTCTCAGTCCCTTCTCTTAAAAAGGAAATGCTTTATTTTTTGAAAAAATATCTTCAAACATTACAAAGTCACACATTCTCATGGTAAATGATATTCTTGACAGAAATCCTGGCTGTGATTTTTATAATTGTTGAGATAGACCAAACAGCATGCACTGTGGCTTTTATAAATACAAAAGCTGTGTAAATTCTAATCCTGTAAGAGGTAAATCTTTCCAGTACTACGTATTGGTTAGGAACTGGTCTTGTGTGCTGTTGCAATCTTATTATTACCCAGCAGAGAGGTCAAAGACCAGAGTGCATAGGTTTAAGTTTGTTGGGAGACCAACACAAATATTTTCAGAGTCAAGAACTCAGTGCTTCAAAGAGCAATGGGGGCAGAAACCCTCTAAAAATTTAAAACACTTGTTGGTTATGGTCCATGAAGTACTCAAACAAGACCATGGACCACTTCTAGAAAGCTAGATTTGTTTCAACAAGTTATTTGCAGCCAGCATGGTTACAATAGGTCCTATGGCGGCCTCCCCTGTGCTATAAATTTTATGAGATTAATGTTTTCTAACAAAAAAATATGAGGAGAGATTGTTTAGGCTGGGTTTGCTTTCCCTGGATCAAAAAGGAACCTAATGCATGACCTGATAGCGTATATAAAATTATGAGAGCTATAGCTAGGGTAGATGGGAAAGAGATTCTGACCATGGTAGGGGTATCAAAATCAAACAGGCACAGATTTAAAGTGAAAGGAGTTTTAAATGGAATCTGAGGGGAAAGTTTTTTTTTGGGACAGAGAGAGTGGTTGATATCTGGAACCTGCTGTTAGAGGAGGTGGTAGAAGCAGTTATAGTCACTCCATTCGAGACACTTAAGACAGGCAGTTGAATAGGCAAGGCATAGAAGGATAGGGACCTAATGCAGGCAAATGGGATTAGTGTAAATGGGCAAAAAAGGTCAGCATGGACGTGATGGGCTGAAGGGCCTGTATGATTTTAATTACTCTTATGACATTGCTAAAGATACCATATTACAACTACATAAAGAATCTGTTAATACTTTTTCATTGAACTTACCACGCGACCGAAGATATCCTCCAAAGATCTGGTGGACTAATGAAGTAGCTTGTGTTTGTCGATCCAGCCTTCAGGGGTTGTAAGTGTTTGGAGGGGGAGAAATAGACAATATTACACTCAACTTGTTCACATAAACATGGGATTAACTTCATTTCATTGTAATCCAGGGGAGTTTATTATTTAGCTGTAACTATCCACTTAGTGAATTAAGTAATATAAATAAATGGTACCAGCAAAGTACACTTTAATTATACTTGTGTAATTGTGGGCCCCATACTGTGCTCAGACCGGAAAAGGCACATTACAAATCCTGTATGCCTAAGTCAGTAACAAACTGAATCTCCGTTGGCACTGAAAAAACACATCTGTCAAATTGCTTCATTCCACTCCACACACAGATTTTATCCACAAGAGTATTAACAGGATGTAGGGCGTGAAAAGATTCCATTCCCCACAATTTTATTTCAATAAGCAGAAACTTAATTTACATCCCTACAAGTTATTCTCGAAAGCAACTGCGTGCAAAAGATTAACATACTTGGTGCAACTGTTCAGACAGGCCTTCTGCATTGCATCAATGGTGTATCTTAAAAACTCATGTGCATCTTCTTGATTCCCAAATCGAAAATGCCTTGCTATTTCTGTAATTAATATTAAAAGGAACACAAGGCAAAAATCTCACATTACAGGAGGAAAATTCTACAGCAGACTAGCAATAAAATGTGATGGACAATTTAATCAAGTCTAGTTTGGTCACATTGTTGTTATTTTCACAATAACATGATCTGAAGAGTTTGGCCTCTGGAACATAACTTTGCAATGACCATTCTGGAAAGGATGCTTCAGGCAACAAGCTACAGCTGATGGGTGGTGGGGATGAGAGGGGTTGGGCTTATACAGAACCAATATTTCATACGTAGTTACTTGGCAGTTGAATAGAACTTAAGCAATGTTGGAAAATATGAAAAACTAATTTCATAATCTGTGTCTTGTAGTTTGGCAGGAAGAATACATGTAGAATTATAGCATCACATTAGTCCAGCAACTTCACTGCTTGACAAATTTCTCCCCCAAGAAGTTACTGAGACTGGGTCAATTGAATACAGTTTGTTTTGTCTCCCCCAAGTATAAGTATTAATTGTTACAGAACCAAGGCTGATAGGTGAAGTTAATGTACAAATGTGCAAAACAGGATTGAAAGGCTAAGTGCCTAACCTAACTCCTGGTCCTAAAGTCACAAACACTGTCATTAATTCCAAGCACAACAAATTAATACCGTAAGGAGACATTGTAAACAGATGTACAGCAAGATTTTTGGTTAAGAAAATAAGGATACATGCTATAACAGGTTAGAATGAATGGCATTTTAATAGGTCTTCAATAAAATGCTGAAACAATATACAAACATCCCAAAAAACAAACTATAACTGAAATTCACAACTTACTTTTTAATTCACGAATAAATGACAACGGTTTGATGGCATTTCCACTGTTGGCAAAGGCCTGTATCAGATGGTTCTGCATGATGCAGATCATACAAAATCCAGCCTGAGTACCTGTTGAAAAACACCGAAACAGATCATTAACACGGAATGCAAATTCAAAAATGTTGATGTCACCTGCTTAGTTAAATGTGATATTTATGAATGGAACAACTAAGTTCAAAAGGTCAATACTTGATTCAAAATAAACTATTTAATCTGAAAAACACACAACAACTGGGACTGAGTGACATGCTCCTGTAACAAACTGTATTCGTAAAGCATCTTTGTTACATAAAATGAACCAAAGGAGGTTTTCCAGAAGAGAGGAACTGGTAATAAAAAAAACAGAAAATGGTGACAGAACACAGCAGGTAAGGCAACATCCAGGGAGAGAGAAGCAGTCAACATTTCAGTCAATGACCCTTCATCAGAACTGGAAAGAGCAAGAAAACAAGCATGCTTTATTCTCCCCACCACTCACCCTGCCTTCAGCATAGAGCAAGAGAACAAGATAGATGCAGACCAAAGTTGTCAAGGTAGCATTACTTTAAGTATTAGCAATTAGAGACAGCAAGAAAGAAACAACCGGTAACATTTGAGAAGGAAAGAGCTGGTTATCTGAAATTATTGAATTCAATATTAAGTTGCAAAGGCTGCAAGGTATTCAGATGGAAGACAGGGTGCTGTTCTTAAAGCTTTCACTGGCCATTGTTGGAACAGCGCAGGATGCCAAAACAGCAAGAGTGGGTGTGGGGCAGAGAATGGCATTAACCGGCGATGGAAGCTCAGATTCATGCTTATCAACTGGAGGCAAATAACCTGCAAATGGTTACCCAATCAGCGTTTGGTTTCTCCAGCGTAGAGGAGACCACATTAAGAGCACCAAATGCGTAACACTAAATTGGAAAAAATGTCTTGTGAATTCTTTTCTCACTTGCTAGGACTGTACGAGTCCTGGAAGGTGGGGGAAAAAAAAGAGGTACAAGGCATACAACTTCCACCATCGCATAGGATGGAAGTGAAGGAGTAAACCAATGGAATAAGTCAATGGGCCCTTTGAAAGGACAGTGGGATGGCAAGGTCGAGTTGGGTGGAGGAATCCCATTGTGGGTGGTAGAAACTGTGGAATCTTATCTGTTTGAATGTGGAGGCTAGTGGTGTGGAAGGCAGGGACAAAGGAAAAACTATTTTATCTTCTAGATGGGATGAGGGGGAATGGGGACAGAAGTTCAGGGAATAGAGGAAATACAGTTGAAAATCCTGTCAACTATGGTAGACATGAAATCACAGCTAAGGAAAAGGACAGCTCAAAAGGCACAGGAATGGAAAGTCTCATCATCAGAACAGATAAGAGAGAGATGGAGAAAGTGGGACAATGGAATGTTGCTCTCATAGGAGGAGGGATAGTCAAGATAGTTCTGGCTATTGGTGGGCTTGCAGCTTACTAACCCATCCTCCAGAAATGGAGATAGACATCATTAAAAAAAGTCAGTTACGGACCATGTGAAACTGAGAACAGAGTGGAAACTAGCAACAAAGGAAATGAAATTTGAGTTCTGAATGAGTGCAGGAAGCAGCACCAATATACCCAGAAGATAGTCGAGGAAGAGGCCTGAATAGGACTAAAACAATGGCAGTTTCATGCATTGAACAAAGGGCATAGGTATTGCTTGGGACCATGCAAGTTCCAGTGCTGTACCTCTGACTTGGAGAAAGTGAGTGGAGTTCAAGGAGAAGATGGTTGTTGAAAAGCAAGTTGAAGAAAGAATTTTATAGGCCCAATATATCCATGCTGATGATCAAGCACACTATTCCTACA
>JARFYF010000050.1:10214926-10233932 GCA_030265395.1 Rhina ancylostomus
GATTTGTAGCTGTTATTTTCATCATATTCAGGTCTCCTAAGGTTAAGAAAGTCTGCAGCTGGCAGGGCACCTGATTGCTCCCAAGCTTCCTGAACTGGTTAAGTGGCATTGAAATAAAACCCTTCCTGACCCTCTGGGGAATATAACTCAATACCTTCTAAAGCCGCCACAATCCAAACATAGTGAATCCTTAATGCAAAAACCTGCGTGCAAAAATTGGAACATCAATACTGAAATATTTCCTGAATGTGACTACCAGAAGTGCACGATAATTTTGAAAAGGTCTTAGATACAGCAACTTACATGTCTTACTGTGCTCTTTCGAGAGGAGGTAATTGGCCAGCGGTGGTGTATAAGTCAAGCATTGTATAGTGGAGTTCAAAAAACAGGTATTCCCGAGATTGTGCAGTCCAGCTCCAACTCTGTACACACGCACCCATTTCAAGGACAGCTTTTCCATAGGAAATAGAATTTTCTGAGGTGCTGGGATGCCATCATTTGGAATTCCACTTGTTTCATAAACTGAATACAAAAACAAAAGATTTTTGGATACCAGTTGAGACAAAAGTTCAATTGTTTAAAAAACAGCAAATGTGCTTTACGGTACACCTACTTCAGTTTTACATTTACATATAGACACTCAAGCCAACATAAAAATTATGCTGTAACCAATTAGGAGCCGTGGGAACAATTCCAAATATTAAAACATTGAAGTGAAATTTTTATTTTACTAAATATCCAAGGTTAAAGCACTTCTTGAAAAGTAGTAATTCGTGTTTTACTATTCAATTACTTCCTAAGCTGGTGAAGTGCCATTAGAATAAAAGCCTTCCTCTTTGAAGAATAGAACTCAGTACCTTCTAAAGCCCCCACAATCTACACATGATGAATCCTTCATTTGTTTCCATCCTTTGACATTATGTTTAAAATTTGAAACTAAAATCCAGTTTCTAAACAAGTCAGTCAAAATCATAACACATTGCCAGGAGGCTTCAAAATTTCAGGTAAAGGTTACAAAATAAGGCAAGTTCATGCATACTGCTCACAAGAATTAACATCTGATCTTTCAGCCATAAGATAAAGAAAGTGAAATTCACCTTCAATGGACTTATTCATGGAACAGAAGTCTTTGTCAACAGCATTTACCACAGGAAACTCAAACATTGCTGCAAAAACCTGTGGATCAACAGTGTGTTCAAAACATCCACTGACATTTTAGATGTCAGAACATCTGAGATCACAATTGCAGAGTAATAATGCCATTCATTCACAATACATTTTCTGTATCTGTCCTTTCCTACAGAACTTGGCCATTATCTGTTGATTTTTCATGGTCCACTCAGGAAATACAAATGTTATCACACCATTAAAATCAAGTACATGGCACTTAAAGCACTGAAACAGGCCATTCATGTTAACAGGTCCAAGCCACACAAGACTTATGCTCTTCTTCATTTAACACAATTAACATATCATCTCTCCCTCATCTGTTTAACTTAAAAGGCATCGACCCCAATTGTCCCTATTTTTCATGCGGTCGTGAGCTCCATGCTGACTCAGACATATATTTTCAGGGTCTGCCTTCCAGTCAGTTCTGGCATTTAGGCACTTAACTGAGATTTGCAAATGGTCAGGTTATCCATTAATAACAAGTCAACCTATGCCAGTGTTCCCAAAATGATGACAATCAACTACATTCATTAACTTTGGAACGTAATCAATAATAATAACATTGCTCAGAGCAGCTGGATGCACCTACCTTGTTTTTTCGTTGGGGTGGAACAAGCATTTTGCTCCCCAGCAGCCCCTTCGGGTTTAGGGTTCAAAATTACATATTTACTCTTCAGCGATTCAAGCTGATAGGAAAAACTCTTGCTGGCGGGCTCAAATTCAATCTTTTGAAGAAGAACCTTCTTTGCTGAAGCCGCCAGCAGTTTGTTGAGGTCACCTTCGTCAGTAGAATCTTTTCGTCCAGGCTTCAGGGCTTCTTTCAATTTGTCTACTATAGGCATGGTGCATCACTGAAATACAAAACGCAACAAACCAGTTCATCTTCTGCCAGCAGCATGGTGAACTAATCAATGCAAGGATAATCTCACATGAACAGCAGCAGCATGCTAAACCAAAGCCATCACAATAAATTTATTAAAATAAATAAACTTGGACCACTAATCATCACTCCGACTCTCTCCCTAATTCCACAGGTCGAAGAACAGCACATTTCTCGAGAACATGCGAGTCAGTGAAATTACATTCAGAATTCACAAGGTATTCCAAGCTGGAAAATCTGTCCCCTTGAAATAAAAAGGACCTCAGGCAAAGAGAGAAGTAGGAAAAAGTGTCACACAGGGTCACAATTATATACAAAAGTTATTAGATTACCTTTCATCAAAGGTTCATTACAACTCACGTCCATGGTGTACCTCTCAATGCGCCTATGACTCTAACTGTGGTCACACACTTAAGACACAGTTTCCAAAGATGGAAATATTTTAGGTTTTTTTTAAAGGTAGAATTAGGGTAAGTTCAACTCCCTTTTGACAGAGATGTACCAAACTCAGGGTTAAGAAACAAAATTCTCCAAAAGATACTATTGAGGAACAAAAGTCCCATAAATAATGCATATTCTTCCATCATTTCTATACCCATGAAACACATTACAACATTCCACATTGAGTTCTGTTTCACTTTTCAGAAAAGAATATCAGATCTGACCCCTTTACTGTTTAACCAAACTCTTTAACATTTGAATTCTAATCTTTTGTAGATACACAGCATGCAGAAGGTAATCTACCTTCCCTTCACAAATTCCTAGGAACACAGCAGGTAGCAAAGTGTCACCGTCCACAATTTATGCAGAGGTTGCAGTTAGGTTTTAATTTTTGTCAAATTTGGTTAATTCCTGATAATTCACTGAAACATTTATTATGTACTTTTATTTCCCTACCGTATCTCAAAATATATTTTCCTGAAGACATGCAAAAGAACTGCAATTATCTGGAATTATTCACTGAAATTTAGATCTAGATAACTATTCAGTTATGGGCTGACAAGATGGCAAGGAACACAAGTGTTGGGCAATGACCATCTTCAATAACTTACCTTTGACCTTCAATGGCATTACCATTGCCAAATCCCACACCATCAACATCTAGGGGATCAATACTACCAGAAACTCAACTGGACCAGCCACATAAAGACTGTGGCTATACGAGCAAGTTAGAGGCTGGGTATCCTGTGGCTAAGTTACTCATCCCCTGATAACCCAAGATCATTCCAAGGTACGAGTCAGGAGCCTGATGGAATACTATTCACTTGCCTGGAGAAGTGCAGCTCCAACAACTCTCAACAAGCTTGACAACGCACCCCACTTGACCGGCACCTCATCAACCACCCTAAATGTTCTTTTTTTCCCCCATCACCTATTGCACATGGTGGCTGCAGTGTGTGCCATCTACAAAATGCACTGCAGCTGCTCAACCAGGTTACTTTGACAGCACTTTCCAAACCCATGACATTTATCATCAAGAACAACAGATTCATGGGAACACCACCACCTGCAGGTTCCCCTCAAAGTGGCACACCATCCTGACTTGGAAGTGGCCAATTCCTTATTGTCACGGGGTCTGAATCCTGGAACCCCCTACCCAAAAGCACTTGTGAGTACCTTCACACCAGAAAAGCAACAAGACACCAGTTTACCACCACCTTCTCAAGGACCATTAGGGAAGGGTAATAAATGCTGGCCTTGCCGGAGACACCTGAATTCCAAAAATGAATGAAAATAAAATTCAAGATCAGGTCAGCCTAACTACTGCCCAGGCCATCCACAGCTAATGACTGGGTTCAGTTCTTATAGACGTCCTTAAGTCAGAAAATACATAAAAACTACTAGATATGGTAACCATACCTCCATAGTGTTGTAATGAATAGCATAAGGCTGATAAGAACAATTATTAAAAGTGGAGAGAGGAAAATGCTTCTGCTGTTCGTAGGAACGAACATACGTATGCAAGTCTGACGTCTAATTTTAATAATATTATGGAAGTCAAAGTTTTTTGGGATATGCACAAGTGTAACCATGCTGAGGTGTAATGAAAAACTTATTTGCAGCAGCATCACAGGCACGTAACATTATACAAGCAACATTCACAAGAAAAAACACAAATTAAAACAATTTTTACAAGAAAGAACACAATTAGAACAAAGTTTATTCATACATGTAGGTGATGCCCATTATTTGGGTGTTCGTAACCGGGGGACAGCCTGTCCACTGTAATTATAAAGAAAAAATATAGCATAATTTTAATGGGTAAAATTAATTTTCTCCTCCGCTAATGGAACATGAATGAAAGATTTCATAAGCCCATACTGTTTGCCAATACAATGAAAATGAGAATGAATGCACTACATTCATGCTAATATTTGTATTGATTTAGCTATTTCATTCTGACTTGAAGCAAACAACATTGAAGACAGGCACCTGGTTTTGCAGAGATTGGATTCCAAAGCAGAGGCTTCAGCAAATACAGAAGGAACTGTACAATCCAAGAAAAAAAATGGCTTACCATGAGGCAGAATTATGTTTGATTTCTTCAACTGTCACTTTTGATCATGATAACAATTAAATTTTAGTGTGGCAAATGAAGGTAAAATTTGATAGAAAGCAAAGGATCCCCTCCCTGCATACAATTATTCCTCGTCCCTTCTTTGATCTTCTTGCATTTTAAGTCTAATTATTTCTTTGCTGTGCTAACATTTTTTTCCACTCCCACTATCCTCCACATTTCTCCTCAGCATCTACATCAAACACATGAATACCATACACGTGTGCATCGCTTCCTGACTTGCTAGTTACAGAAATTTAATGGTCACTGTTTTTACAGACTGACAATTATGCAGCCGAAACTCTTAATGTACCTGGATTACAGGCTTTGTGCCTCAATGCATTTACTCCTACCTCAAAATTCCACCATCTGTGATTCATCAGCTTTCCTAAAATTAAATACCAATTCCAAAGAAAAATGATTTTACCAAACATTAACAGAGCACATTTTTTGTTTGCTGGTGAAGGCTACAAAGTAAAACTAATCTTGATTTTTTATTGTAGAATGAGGGTGGGCAATACAAGATTGAAAAAGAATATTTCAAAATATTTTATCTCTTTGGTGACTGAAACAGAAGTATTTGGAAAAAAATACAATCTTTAACAAGGCAGCCAAATGAGTCATAAGTAAAACACAGCTTACTTTTAAGTAACATAAAAAAATGAGTACAGGGATTTAACAGGTCTAGGCTTACTAATAAAGTGAGAGTGTCCATCAGTACAACTTGGAGAAGCAATGGATTGATACAAGGACTTCCAAAAGGCACCCCCCTCCCCACCTCCACCATCTCAACACTCTGGATTCTATCCACACTTGGATCCAACGAAGTACAAGTGGTCCAAGAAAAACAACAGAGCCTGAGGACTCTCAACACGGCAGATGTGTTGGAAAAAATTAAATATTTACAGATTAAGGCTTAATTAATTCATCTGGCCAGGTGACCAACTCCAAAGCAGGTTCTCTAAGACCTAGATTTTAGAACAACTATCTGTGGAAGACTGCGAGGTCGTGATGGGCTGAAGGGGAGAAAAGTCTTTGGAACTTTAAACATTTAGTTTTAATTTTTCACCTTCACAGTTACTAAGTTTCCAGCACTGCCAATAAATTGTCAAATTCACAGTTAACATCTTTTCATTAGTAAAACTTTCCAATAATTACCCATATTTTGGTGACAAATTTGTTGATGCATTCACTGGTAATTTTACATTCCTTACAAATATCTACAAAGGAACATAAAAGAAAAGCTACAGAACTCCAAAGCAAGCAAGGCGGTAGAACAGAACAAATATATTAAAAAAATCAAATTACAACATTTCAGTGTGCAGTGTGAGTAGAGCTCAATAACAGTCAGTGACAACAAAGACAGTCATGTCTTGAAAGATCCACATCATCATTATTTTCTCAGTAGATCACCAAGCAATATAGTGTCCCATGTATAAGCTACTCCAACAGCTTGCAAGCTGAGAAATTCCTATTTGCATAACGTACTAAAAACTGCATCATTAACTCCCATGTAAACAAACTGGATTCAAAGGCAATTAAGTGCCAGTAGCATTTTTGTACTTACAATACATATGAATTTATAAAACCATAGATCACAGTAAGTCAACTGGCAAATTGCATGTCAAACGGAAAAGTGTTTTCAGAAGGCACCGGATTTGAGCTTTCCAGATATTTGAGCACATATCAGCCACCACTGAATTTAACTTTAAAACAATAACATTCATTTTCTACAGTTGTCTTAATTTTCTATCATTTTAGCATTTTTAATTTTGTTCATTAAATTGACTTTAATTTTTTGAGACTGCATTCAACACTTTCTAACAGTATCGGGTGTCGGTGATCCTGGATATACAGCACATCAGCTCAAAGCCTTGCTGGCTCTGGGACAAATTGGCCACTGAAATGAAAGGCTGGCATTAGAAATGAAAATTCCCACAATGGCTCTGATGAGTTTGGGATTATGGCAGAATATAATATTTACTCTGCATGTCTGAGCATTGCTCTGTGCAGGTCAGACAGCAGTGAGTACAGGCAGCTCCCCATCCACCATATCCTGTGAACCACAAGATTCTTGTGCTGCATCTTGCAGGGACCTGCATGCAAATTGGTTGTCATACTCTATATTACAAATGTGACTACATTCTTCAGACATTGTGAAACGTGCTATAGAAATACAAGTACTTGCATTTTTAAAAAAACATTGCTGTGTCCCTCAGTCATTCCTGCTCCAATGATGATTTTAAGCACAGAAAAATGTTAGAAATAAATCAAGGACACAAAGATTACTTCTTTAAATTGGGGAATAAAAAAAGATTCTTTGGCAAGTGTCATTTTAGGTTACCAACAAAAAATCAGAATACTATACTTTCTTTTCCTAGATTTAGCCTACAAAAGGATTTGCAGTAAGGAACTATCACAACATCCCAGTGTGTAAAAAAATGGAGAAAAGGCTCGACAAGCCTCAAGTGTAATTTATATTATTTGTGCATTGCAGTGTTAATTTGATTTTACAGCGTAAACATAACTTGAATGGGATATATAGAGCTCAAGATGAAATGAGACTACCGGGAGGAGACAGGATTACTGTTTTCTATCAGAACCGTGAAATAGAAGTATTCCACTCTTAACACTGTTTCACTGTCAGTGACCTGTATAAAAGACTAAATATTTGATTCTACACAAATACTGAAACTGTGGGCAATGAAAGTGTATTTAAAGGATCAAGTTGATTTTAAAAAAATGAATAATTTTAAGTGAATTTTCATATTTAAGTATTTTCTTTAATGAGAACTGTTTTGGTTCATGCGGGCGGAAGGGGAACATTGAACCTTTTGGGTTATTTGTTCTGTGAAGTTTCTACTTTCCTACTCAACTATTTGATTGAATTGGAGCTAACCTGATAGGACTCTCAAAGACACCCACCCTGTTATGAGCTTGTGTACATCACAGATGTATTAGAAAATAACCACCAAACAACACTATTTTGCATTCAAAGGGATGAAATTTGGGTGGTTTCAATTTTGCAATAATTTCAATAGCATTTCTCCGTTACAAAACGTGAGAGTAAATCAAAAGTACTCCTACATCCAGTGGTATTTTCTTTCATAAAAAGGTGCCAATTTCGGGTGAACTGGTTCTGCTCTAAGGGCTACTATCGTTAATTCCCTCATTCAGTTATCAAAATATTCATCTAAACAACCTAAAACATAGAGTGTACAATTTGGTTTAAAATGATTTCATTCCTGTGCAAGATTACCAGTGTTCCTTTAAGAGTGGAGACATCTGCAATGTAAATATTGTACACTTCTAGATTTCTTAGTTACAAGTAGCTGCAGGAAGGCAATTTTAAAAAAAAAGCCTGATATTATCTCTCTGGCATGACAACCCCTTTCCTGACTGATTGCTCAGTTCAAGGCATTCCTTGGCATTATGAATCAAGCAACAATTCATATGATCATACAACAGTAATGCATGAAGCAGAAAGCACAGTACTTAAGATATCTTAAAGAATATTACAGAGCTATAAAGATTAGAACACACAAACTCAATAAATAAAGCCAAAAAAATCTTCCTTTGATAAACACTTAATAGCCATTTTGAAATAGGAGGAAATTACAATCCATGCAAAATTTTTCTTCTTTCTGGGCCAGGTTTGCTAAGAAATTATCATAGCTTAGATTACTGCAAAAAAAAACCTTTCATTCATGCAATATGCTTCACATTTTCAGGATATTTTGCAGCAAGAATAGTTTGCAAATAAGTTGATGTTTACATCACTTCATTATCCAGTTATGCCACTGAAGGTTATAGACATAGCGCAGTGTGAGAGGAAATGGGAACCACCGAAGGCAACTTCTGTATTTCTGCACTGAGCTGGGAATGTACAAAGTCCAGGTATTGCTGTCAGTTTTCCTGTGTGATAATGTAAAACAATGAGCTTTACCATCATCACGACGACAGATTTCAAGAGATTCATCCCAGCAAGAAAACAAGTAGTTTGAAAATCAAAAAAAAACTGCTGCTTCTGGAAATCTGAAATAAAAATAGAAAATGCAAGGATCACTCAGCTGGTCAGACACCAACTGTGGAAAGAGAAAAGGTTAATTGAGCCTTGAGGAGGATGCAGAGAAGCTCCAGGATAATTTGGACAGGCTGAGAGTGGACAGATAAATGGCAGGTGCAGTACAACGTGAATAAATGTAAGGTCATCCACTTTGGTGGCAATAACAGCAAGGCTGATTATTATCCAAATGCCGATAGATTGGGGGAGAGGGAGGGGGAGGGAGGAAATGCAACGAGACCGGGGTGTCCTTGTGCACCAGCTGTTGAAAGAAAACAGGCAGCTGCAAAATATGCTGGCCTTCAGAGCAAGATTCAAGTACATTGGGAAGGATGTTTCGCTGCAGTTGTCCAGGGCCTTGGTGAGATCACATCATGAGTATTGTGTGCAGTTTTGGTCTCCTTATTTGAGGAAGGATATTCATACTATAGAAGGAGTTCAGCAAGGATGCACCAGGCTGATTCCTGGGATAGCAGATCTGACATAAGGAAAGAGATTAAATTAATTCCGTTGATATTCGCAAGAGTTTGGAAGAACCCATAAAATTCTAAAAGTACTAAACAGATTAGATGCAGGAAGGCCAATGGTCAAGAGTCCAGGACACANNNGGTGTCACTGTCTAAGGGTAAGGGTAAGCCGTTTAAGACTGAGATTTCTTCTCACAAAGAGTGGTGAAGCTGTGGAATTCTCTACCACAGAAAGGGGTTGAAGACAAATCTTTAAATATATTAAATAAGGAGATGGATATTTTTCTTTGGGCTAGAGGGATCAAGGATATGGAGAGAAAGTTTGGACAGGATACTGGATTTGAATGATCAGTCACGATCACACTGAATGCCAGATGAGGTTCTAAGGATTGAACAGTTTACTCCTGTTCCCATTTTGTACATTTCTATCATTTGAACTATCCAAGCTCAACCTGAAAGCAAAATATTTCACAACAACCCCATCCAATTTTTATCCACTTGCTGAATTAAAATTTTAACACCCACCAATATTCCCAGAGGCATCAGCTCTCTTCAAACATGCCGTCATCATTTTTTCCAATATCTACGCATCTGATGAAGTCCTCCCCAGTTCTGCCAACTGATCATATAATCAAGCACTCTTCCAGGAAGATTCACCTTCCCTACAATATTGTTCCTTTCCCTAACATCAAGGCCAACAGCCACAGCTTTTAGCAGCCATCTGTTTACCTTTACTTCTAGTACCTATCACTGTGTAGACATGCATGTCAATGCTGTTCTATGAGCATCTTACCATTTCCTTTTCCTGAACAGTTGCATACAAAGCATACCTGCCTTTTTCCTCACTAACGAGATAATTCTGCTTCTTTGTGTCATGCCTGGATTAGCTCAAAAAGGATTTCAAATTGTGCATGTTTAACATTTTTAGTGACTTTTTTTTATATAAACTGATTCACGAGTCTCCATTCATCTCTTATTTAAATGACACGTCAAATGTCAGAGTCAGTATTTTTTTCATCCCTTCCAATGGATCACCTGGTTCAGCCCAAACTCTAAGATTCCTGAACCAAAACTCCTTTAAATTGGCTGAATTCAACTTTTATAAACTGAGGAGATTGTTAAATTTTGAATGGCAAATGACCTCCCTTTCAAATTCAGAGAGAAGCCACTGCAGGATGGACGAAACAGAATACTTAGATCATGCACAACACACAACTTTGTTGTTAAACTTAGTATGATATTATATTGAAAAAAACCCCACAAAACATAGAAGCAAACAGGCAATACAAATTGCGTTTCCAGGTAAAGCATAACCTTATCTTTGAATCACATGAGGATACTTACACAGGTCAGTTAACTGGCCTTAAGGAATTACAATTTCAAATCTATTTTTTTTTAAAAAAAGAGGTACAGTATGTTACAGCACCAGGATAAATGAAAATGCCATTTTTTCATGAAGTCACAAAAATGTTTAGTACGGCACAAAATTTTCTTCTGAGTATAAATCATGCATTTTTAAAAAGTTTATGTCAGCTGCTTAGCTGCATTCCAAAATGCAGCATTGTTAGGAATCAAATGCTGGGGAGTACTTAACAAAAAGCAATGTTTTTACACTATTTCAAAGTTACTTTTCTCCCATAAAATGTGTGCAAATTTAACAGAGCAAAAAAATTAACTTGCCATGAAATATCAAAATGCATTGCTTTAAAAAAATTCTTCACATCAAAAACCATAATTTTATTGCTTAAGAAGTCTTGTAAAACATTTCACAATATCTGTTATATCTCTGACTTGTAATGAGTAAATTGCAGCGCAAAGCAATTCTGTTTGGTTTGGCAAGTGTTGTTTTAAACACCTTCAGTGTTGTGAGATGCCTTTGACAAAGTGGTTCCCACCACCAACCATCCTTCTGCCAAATTTCCAGATCACATTAACCTTCTCTACTTTGCCAGATTTACCCACTGCTATTAGCAAGACTCCTCAGTTTGGAGCAATCCCACCCGAGTCAGAAGGCTGTGCATCCCAGTACTCTGCTGGAAGCTTGAACACAAAAATCTGGACTGAAGCTCCAGTGCAGTACTGCAGGAGCACTACAATAGTGGAGGTGCCATCATTGAGATGAGAAGCAAAACCAAGGCCCCATTCACTCTCTCTGGCAAAACTGAATCCATGAGACCATTTAAAAGTTTTAAATGTTATTTCTGTGATTGAAAATACAGAGGGAAGATTTGGGTCGGGCTGGTCATCAACTCAATTCTGTTTTGTGGGAACTTAATTTGAGCAAATTTGTTGTCGTGTTTCCTTTATTAAAATAGTGACTGCACTTCAATGTTGGTAAAATGCTTTAGGAAACCCGAGAGTGAAAGGAACTTTCTTTTTATTCTGCTGCTTCTACACCCAATTTGTGTTTCTTTATTTATTCCATCATTACATCCCACTTTTGCCAATTAATTACTGCAACCTTCTGCACTCTCCCAAACTCTGTTTGAACTTAATAGCTGATAAGCTAACGTCTTTTAATTTAGCAAAAAATTCAAGCATAACCTCACCCCCTCTCTACCTGCTGGATCTTTCCAGCATTATTTTGGCCCCCAATTCAATACACCAGTTTGTTGCTGCTTACAAAACAACTACATCCACTTAACTCAAAAAAGATGCACTAAATAGCTTTCAGACAATATTGTATCAAAATGTCACGAAGTACCGATAATTGTTAGAGCAGCAATTTCCACGTAAAAAATGATGTTAAGAGCCATTACTTCCAAATAGTGAATTCAGAAAGAGATCAAATCTTGGTTACTTCCAACATTACACTTTTCAATTTCTCTTCTGGTTAAATGGTTTTACATTTCATTCTTCAGGGGAAGAATCCAGGATTTATCATGTCATATTATTGACATGAGAGTGAGCAATGGAAGAGAGAAACAATGCTCACAATTAATTTCACAATTTATTCCTTTTGTTTGTCTTTTTTTTAAACTTTAAAAATCTAATCTGATTTTTTTTAAAGAAACCCAAATTGTGCATGCTCTCCAAAATCCAATAAAGAAACCTGTTCAAAATAACAGCACGTTCTTACTGCATCATTATCAACACATTTCAAAACATGTCTGAAAGCCTCAGAATTTGAAATTGGAAAGCAGATTGTAAATACACATTCACCCATGAAAATAGAAGTTAGGAAGAGTATCAGAAAACTTGATCAAAGAGTGAGGCTGAGATTTTTAAAAAAAAGGGAAGGAAAAAGATTTGTAGAGCAGGAATTGGGAAGAAGAGTGTCAGTGTCATAATCTGCAGGTGTGATGAAGTGGGTCGGGAGATTTCCAAGTCAAGTTTTAGAAGAACGGAGAGTTCAAAAAGTTTGAGGATACAGAGCGGAAAGAAATCTCGGACACATTTAAAGAACAAAAGACATTACATACGGGCATTGGTAACCAGGAATACAACCAAAGAGCAGTGAGGAATGGCATGGCAGGCAAACAATACTTAATGTGGGACAGGATGGATATAAATTTTCATTTGTCAAGTTGGGTAGGTGGAATAACAGAGAACACCAGTGAGAGAGTTAAAGTAATCGAGTCGAAACACGGTAAAAGTTTATAGCCTTTGATAAAGATGGACTGTGTTATGGGGCTACAAGCAAGTCATCTGTGCAGATAACAGGATGAGGCTTAAAGCCCATTTCAGGACAATATAGCCGCAAATAATCTGTTTCAGCAAGTGTGATGATTATTTCAAAGCCTTCACCTGGCCAAGTAGAAAACCAGTCCTTTCAATGCTGACCTGGAGAAAGTTAGACTTTCCTAAAATAGGCCAAATAGAAAGCAGAGAACCAGTCAAATAGTCAAGAAATGTTATGCAGAGTGGGGGTGGATCTCATCTGTACCCGTCCACCTTGTGCCTGCAAAAGGTAATGAGATGAAAGAGGAAGGAGGTCAAGGAAGGATCCTTGGAGAACTCAGGAGGCAAGTGAAGTTCCAAATGGGAAGAGAACCCTTGGTTGGAGATGTCCCATCTGTGTTTCAGTAGGTAGAAACAGAACTGTGGAGAATCTGTCTCACTGCAGATACTAGCAGCATTAAGCTGCCTTGGCTGCATTCACCACGGCTGACTTTTACTATGGTTACTTTAGGGGGACTAAAAAGAGCAATGAAGGGAAGACTGAAGTATTTGGGATAACCATCAATTTCATCAAGGCCTTGTCTCTCTTTTGATGCTGATTAAATCTGGTGCAGTCTCTACCCACCTGTGCACCTGGAGGTAACCAGATGCAATTACAATAACTATTTATCACAAAAGCACCATGTAAACCACACTAAATTTGCTAACAGTTCCAAACAGTTCACAACCTACTAAACCATGATTAAATGCCAACACAGAATTCTAGAACTGGTCCTGCTGAGCTCAAGAGATTTTAAGATTAAGATGTGTCCGAGTAACGAAGATTAATTGCGTATGGTGAAACCAGTTACTCTATTGGATTAAATGTTATTGATCAACTATTATCTTTGAGAAATAGATTTCAAATGAAATGAACTGATTGGGAGCATTTACTCCGGATTCAAGGACAAGTTGACCCAAGAATCTCATTACAATTTATCAAGCAACTCCAGAGCTAGAAAAAAAATTGCCCTGACCTTCGCACACTTTCGGAATTATTTCAAGCCCTTTATGTTTCCATGATTCCACATCAAATTTATCTGATATACTAATCAATATTTTTATTTTTTACAAACTCAGTTTCCACCAATATTCCTGCAACAAAAATCAGGGAGTATACCTTGACCAGAAATCCAGTATTTGTGGGCACTGAAAGCATATTATCCAACCACTGGATATCAAAACCTAGTCTGACCTATTCAAACAACTCAAAATTTCAGGTAACCAGTTTCATATAAGAAGGAAACACAAGGCTATTATGGCCAAGAGCTACAGACAACATTACACACAGAGGCTCAGTTGTTTCCACGTGTATTCTGAACACAGAATACAAAGACACAGGCAAGATCTGAAGATAGAATTTACCCACTGAGATAAAAAAACCAACATTTTTGAGGCAGAAAGCACATAAAAAAAAATGATCCAGCTAGTAAAAGGTGTGACTCGACACAATTACCATGTACAGCATATCCCACTGGGACAATGTGGCCTGGAGTTAAGTCAATGAAAGATGAGCAAGTGAAAGTCATGTGCACCTGCTCAGAGAAATAAATAATACCCGGACCACTTCAGCTGCACATTCCTTTAATTCAGTTTTCACAAGCTGTCAGTTCTTTGGTTATTTGGTTACTAAGACTACTAATACACTTTTTAAAAGTTTGTAACAAAATAGTTAAACCCTCATAAAATAAGATGGACCTTGACCTCACAATCTAGCTCGTTATGACCTTGCAGCCTATTGTCTACCTGCACTGCACTCTGTAACTGAAACACTTTATTCGGTATTGTTTTACCCTGTACTATTTCAATGCACTGTGTAATTAATTGACCTGTATGCAAGACATCTTTTCCCCACTGTACCTCGTATAAGTGACAATAGTAAACCAATTCCAATCCCAAACCAAAGCAACAATCAACTGACATTTACATAAAGTCTTTCACGTAGAATAACACAAAAGTACTCATAGGAGCAATAACTGACAGAACAATCAGTAAATTTTACAAGAGGTGACCACTGTATGGTCAACTAGAATGCGTTTAAACCCAGAGAACAGAAACTGAAGATGTATGGTGGAACCCAACGATGGATACGAGGCAGGCCATACAAAACATGGTGAAGCTACAAAAGGATTTGCGGTTGCAGAATTTAAACGGTGACATTTTACAAACATTGTATTCCACCAAACCACACAGTACACATCAAAAAAGTGTCAACGATTCATTCAACATCTTTTGTATTATCTTGAAAAACAAAATGGGCTTTTTTGCTTTTAAAATCAAACCACTTACTTAAAGGTCGCAGTACAAACACCGGGTTATGTAAAAAAAAAATCAGGCAGGCAGCAATTACTTATGATAAACAAATCTAAGAGGTACTCTATTTAAAACAAAGCACTGGCACATCAATTCACACCATGCCCTCTGATTAGAGGATGTTAATTTGATCTCCATCTTTAATAAAAGAGATATTATACAAAATGCTACCTCTCAACATAGAAATGCACTGTGCGACTAGGTACGGCTGCATATGTACAGATTCCTTTTGAACACAGTCACACAAAGATAGACATTAGAGGACTTTTGGGAAAATCTTGCACATCCTCCAGCCATTTGCCTGCTTTCTCAGCAGGGTACATTGTAAAGCGGTTATACTGAAATTGTTACTAAATGGAACATCTCCAAATTATATTAAAATACATCTTCATATTAGACTGAACAGTTTTCTTCCGGCAGCATTAAATAGATAATTGCAAATTTTACTACAATATACCTATTATTGTAAAGATTGAGGTGTAATGGAGTAAAACAGTACATGAAAAATTGAACATAACTTGATGCATTCCATTTCTGAAGTACACTTATATCAGTCACGTGTTATTTCTAGGTCCAAATCACGCAAGGCTAGGACACAGATATCACTTTTCTTAAAATAGTTGCAAGGTTTTACTATATAGGCTGTCCCCAGGTTATGAACTGCCAACTTACACGAACAAGCTCCCATAATATTATTAAATTCAAAAGTTCAACATACATACATAGGTTCATTCTTATGAATGGCAGACTAGTTTCTTCTCTCTCTCATCATTTTCACTAATTGTTCTTTCTTATCAGTCTTGTCCTTTTATTGCCATTCATTATAAATACAGAGAAGGTATGGTTACCATAGAGAATGATTTTTGTGTATTTTCTGACTTCTGGACATCTGTAAACACAGAACACGTTTATTACCTGAAGATGGCCTGAACTAAGAAATCATCAACTCTTCAGAACCATGAATAACTTTACCATAAGACATCGGAACAGAATTAGGCCACTTGGCCCGAGTCTGCTCCGCCATCCAATCGTGGCTGATTTTTTTTAAAAAAAACATTCTCCTGCCTTCTCTCCATAACCCTTAAACCTCCAGTCAAAAACCTCTCAATCTGCCTCAAATACACCCAATGACTTGGCCTCCACAAGCCTCTCTGGCAACGAGTTCCAAGATTCACCACCCTCTGGCTGAAGAAATTTTTCCTCATCTCAATTTTAAAGGGATGTCCCTTTATTCTGAGGCTGTGCCCTTGAATCCTAGACTCTCCTACTGATGGAAACATTCTCTCCACATCCACTCAATCCAGGCCTTTCATTATCCAGTTGGATTACAGGGAAAAACAGAGCAAGCACTTGCTTCATGGCAACTCAGGGGAACTTGCAACGGCCAAGTGTGAGCATTCCCATTTATATACCTGGAAACTGGCTGTGGCTAGCATTGAAAGAAGCAAAATCCTACAAAATAATTACCCTGATCAATAAACATACATAAATGTGAAAGGCATAATCATGCCCTCCAGTTTGCCTCCCCTCACCCATGACAATAATATTTTTAGCCCCTCAACCTGAAGATTCATGCCAAATATAATTTCAAAGGAAAACCAAAACACTCAGCAGGTCAGGCAGCATGAAAAGAGAAATAGAGTTAACATTTCAGGTCTTAATAAAGATCCTCAACCTGAAACATTAACTCAGTTTCTGTAACCACAGATGGTGCCTGACCTGTTGAGTGTCTTTAGCATTTTCTGTTTTGTTTCAGATTTCCAGTATCAGTCATTTTTTTTGAGCTACAATTTCAGAGGAAATGGCTATTCAATTCTTTACCTTTGTTAGCTTTAGCACAGTCACTATTCACCTTGATCCTGCCCACATACTTGCAGCAGTAAGTCACATCCATTTTCCCACTTCTTGACACAGCAACATGAATGCCAACAGTGGGCTCCCCCCAACACACCTTTCCTTTGAATAGTTAGCGTAGTATGGACCAACACAGGAAGTCTGGACATTCCTGGCTCTGTACCCTACCATTGGTGCATTCCTCTCTTGATACACACAGAGATCCAGGCTAGCTTAACACAAACAACTTCCAATGTGAATGCCATCCTCTTCACCTCATCTAAAATCTGGTTCCTTTCACACCAACCTGGCAGAAATAAAGCTTGTTGGCATTTGTGGCCAAAACTTTTGTACCTAGGCCGTACCTACTTATTAAAAGAGAAAATATAAACATACCTTCATAAAATTAGTTCTATCTGCTCTAGAAGGCTGGCACGCTTTATGTAACAATCTCTTATTTAGCAAGAGGAAAACAGAATTAAATTACTGCATTAACCAAGAACATTTTAAAGCACATCACCTTACAAATTGCTTTGAGGCGTAGCCACAAGTTCCTGAGAGGACAAATATGGCTGATTTTCTCACAAGATGAACACTAGTGTATTTTCGTGAAAGATTAACAAGGACACACAAGTCCCAGCTCTTCTTCAAACAGTGCACTAAGGCAATTTCTACCTAACTTGACAGCCCAACAAGACCAATCTGTGAAGGTCAGCCCTAACGTTAACTCCCTCAGTGCTCTGCTGAAATATCAATGGATACAAGCAAGACTCAATGTCAAAATTCAATAAACCCACAAACTTGGTTCATGTGCCATCAACTGGTCCAAATTGATAGATCCTTTCTAAAAAAAAACTTTTTATATATAAAAAAAGAAATTACCAGTAATTTATTAACCTCTACCCTTGAAAACTAACCTGGAGGAGTTGATTTTTTGACCATTACGAGGCAAAATTAAAGACTACAGAATTACGTAGTTAAATTAGTACAGTTTACTCATGTATTGATAAATGTTCTTAACCGTTTCCGAAAATGTCACCACGGAAGAGAATACCTGAGCAATTAAAAATACTTCCCAAACATCATTTTAACGCCGTCAGATGACTGAGTAGCTCTTAAACCCTTCTGCTGATGAAGATGTATCCTGCAGGATAACACAGTGCACCGAGACCGATGACGGGGCTCCATCACGACCTGTTATAATCGCGATTGACTCCGGCATACAGCAACCAAGCACGTGTTTTAAACCCCCGAAACAGGACATCAGACGGCCAGTCAAGTGTGAAAGTCACGGTCAAAGCTCCTCGTTACCTGCCCTGCCACAGTCACCACCACACTGAATAATGTATCTAAGAATATACAACATATTTGATTCGCGATCACACCGTGATAGGGTACAAAATATCACACTGCGCCAATTCTGACCTGACTTCCCTCGCTGGCGCCACGGATACTTTGTAGCTGCTTCTTCGCAGCGCTGATTCCTCCCCCCCCCCTCCCCCGCCGCTCCACACTTTAATCGACAACCGGCCTGACCAATCGGAAGCCCAGCGCGCCCTCGAGCTCCGCCCACATGCAGCGCCCGGCGGCAACGCGCACCAATCAGCGGCGGGCCCCAGCGCAGCCCCTGAAGCAGGCCGACCTGGCTGCGTGTATCCATTTGCAGTGACATTGTGCAATATTCCGCTACAGTCGCTCGCCGCGACCTCCGCTGAGTTCCCTGCGGGCTGCCGACTGCGCCCGCAACGAAGCTGCCCTTCCCACACCAGGCAACGCCAGCCCGGGAAGGAAGCCAGTCAGCATTACCTGAGCAGAACAAACGTGGGGCCAGTGAGCAATGCAGATGTGTCACACAACATGGACTCGGTGCAGCGCTGCACTGTACATCCGGGGAAGCGTGCAGTAAACAGCGATGATTGACGGATGACATGCCTGGTGAATGGGCATGCGAGTGTCCAGAGAATGCACTCAGAGCCCTGTCGGTCAGAAGCACGTTTTGTTTATCACCGTGCAGCTAATTATTTGGAAGTCGGTTGTGAAATCAGAAATTCAAGTTCTGCTGT
>JARFYF010000050.1:10412610-10423520 GCA_030265395.1 Rhina ancylostomus
TTTCACCTTTCACCCTAAACCTATGACTTCTAGTTCTAGTCTCACCCAACCTGAGGGGAAAAAGCCTGCATGCATTCCCCTCATAATTTTGAATACTTCTATAACCTCTCCCCTCATTCTCTTTCACTCCAGGGAATAAAGTCCCAACCTATTCAATCTATCCCTGTAGCTCAGGCCCTCAAGTCCCGGCAACATCCGTGTAAATTCTCTCTCCACTCGAAAGAGTTTCCTGTAGGTAGGTGACCAGAACTGCACACAATACGCTAAATTTGGCCTCACTAACGTCTTATACAACTTCAACATAACATCCCAACTCCCGTGCTCAGTGCCCTGATTTATGAAGGCCAATGTTCTAAAAGCTCTCTTTATGACCTTTCTACTTGTGACGCCACTTTCAAGGAATCATGGATCTTTATTCCCAGATCCCTTTGTTCTACCACACACCTCAGTGCCTGACCATTCACTGTTAAGTCTTACCCTGGTTTGTCCTCCCAAAGTGCATCACCTCACACTTGTCTTCATTAAATTCCTTCTGCCATTTTCAGCCCACTTTCCCAGCTGGTCTGGATCACTTTGCAAGCTTTGATAGCCCTCCTCATTGTCCACTATGCCTCAATCTTAGTGTTATCCACAAATTTACTGATCCTGTTTACCACATTATTATCTAATCATTAATATGGATGATAAACAACAACAGACCTAGCATCGATCCCTGCAGCACACCACTAGTCACAGGCCTCCAATCAGAGAGACAACCATCTCCTACCAGTCTCTGGTTTGTCCCACTAAGCCAATGTTGGATCCAATTGACTACTTCATCCTAAATGCCAAGTGACTTAATTTTCTGGAACAGCATCCCATGCGGGACTTTGTCAAAGGCCTTGCTAAAATCCACGTAGACAACATCCACTGACTTCCCTTCATCAACCTTCCTGGTAACCTCCTTGGAAAAACTCCATTAGATTGGTTAGACATGACCTGCCACATACAAAGCCATGTTGACTATCTCTAATTAGGTCCTGTCTATCCAAATACTTATATATCCTGTCCCTCAGAATACCTTCCAATATAGTCTTGATATATAATATAGCTTCTTTGCATGGGCTTATAAATTTGTCGGACTCTTGAAGAATAAAAATAAATACAGCAACATATGCAGTTATGTTGCAGCTTTAATGTAGTGGAAAGGTCCAGAGGAAAATGAAATACCTTCCATGTTTATGACTCAGGTCCCACGGTCAGTGTGCACGGATAGCTGTCCTCCAGGTACAAGGAAAACAGTTCCAAAGGGACAACCAGTTTGCTGCTCGGAATGCTTGCTGTGTCCAGATGGAGAGATCAGTAACACCACAGGTAGATTATTAACCTTCGTAAAACCCACGACTCAATTATATTTTGAACTTAGCAGCAGGATGCGACGGTTGATGGATATTGGTGACTGAAAATCTTTCTTTAGTCATGGCCACACTAAAGTTCTGTCCTTCTCCTTGTAAATCAATCTCAACCAGACACCTCTGCAGGTAGAGTAACTTTTATTGTAGAGTAGCAAAGATCACAAGTCACCTGTAAGCTTTTTAAGCTGTCATCATACACATTACCAATATTATATACATATTTTCTTAAAAACATAGAACAGCACAGGAACAGGCCCACAATGTTTTACCAAACTAATGACACCCAACCCCGTCTGCCTGCACGCGGTCCATATCCCTCCATTCTCTGCATATCCATGTGCCTATCTCTGAAATGTCTCTATCATATCTCCCTCCACCACTATCCCTGGCAGCGCATTCCAAGCACCCACCACTCTGTGTAAAAAACAAAACTTGCCTTGCACATCTCTTTTTAAACTTTTCCCCTCTTACCGTAACGCTATGCCGTCTAGTATTGGACATTTCAACCCTGGCAAAAAGATTCTATCTGTCTACCCTTATCAATGCCTCTCATTTTATAAACTTCTATCAGGTTTCCCGTCAGCTTCTGCTGCTCTAGAGAAAACAACCCAAGTTTGTCCAACCTCTCACATGCCCTCCAATCGAGGCAGCATCCTTGTAAACCTCTTCTGCGCCCTCTCCAAAGCCTTCATATCCTTCCTGTAATGCTGCATGCAGAATTGAATGCAATATTCCAAATGCAGCCAAACCAGAATTTTATAAATGGTGGACAGAAATGGATTGGAATTGGTTTATTATTGTCAAGTATATGCGAGGTATATTGTAGCAGCTACCGTGAAGGTGCAGTCAATGATGTATGAAATTGGAAGGCATGTACAGCTAAACCAAAAATGCTGGAAATATTCAGCGGGTCGGGCAAATTCTGTGGAAAGAAGCTAACTAAGACCTGCTGGAGGAACTCAATGGGTCAGGCAGCATGTGTGTGGAGGGAAATGGATAGTTAACGTGTCAGATCGAGACCCTTCATCTCGCGACTCTTGTGTCTGCAACTGCGGGAAGAAAATAGAGTTCTCTTTTCACGTTGGAAGATCCTTGAAACATGAAACCTGAAACATGAATTCTGTTTCTCTCTCCACATTTGCTGCCTGACCTGCTGAGTGTTTTCAGCAATTTCCTTTAGTTTTTGGTTCAGATTTCCAGCATCTGCAGTTTTTATTTGACTCTCAGTTCATGTTCAGCTAAATTTTCAGCTCCTCCTTCAATCTCATACTTCCACTGTATTTGGTATTGGTTTATTGTCACTTGTACTGAGATAGAGTGAAAAGCTTGTCTTACAAACCAATTGTCATACAGATCAGTTCATTACACAGTGCAGTTACATTGAGTTAGTACAGAGTGCATTGAGGTAGTACAGGTAATAACAATAACAGTAAAAACAATAACAGAGTAAAGTGTTACAGCTACAGAGAAAGTGCAGTTCAATAAGGTACAAGGTCACAGCAAGGCAGATCATGAGGTCATAGTCCATCTCATTGTATAGGGAAACTGTTCAATAGTCTTATCACAGTGGGATAGAAGCTGTCCTTAAGTCTGGTGGTACGTGCCCTCAGGCTCCTGTATCTTCTACCCAATGGTAGAGGAGAGAAGAGAGAATGGCTTGGGTGGGTGAGGTCTTTGATTATGCTGGCTGCTTCGCCAAGACAACAAGAGGTAAAGACAGAGTCCAAGGAGGGGAAGCCGGTGTCTGTGATGTGCTGGGCTGTGTCTACAACTCTCTGCAATTTTTTGTGGTCCGATGCAGAGCAGTTACTGTACCAAGCCGTGATGCATCCAGATAGGATGCTTTCTATGATGCATTGGTAAGAGTTGGTGAGAGTCAAAGGGGACAAACCAAATTTCTTCAGCCTCCTGAGGCGGTGGTGAGCTTTCTTGGCCGTGGCATTTATGTGATTTGACCAGGACAGGCTGTTGTGATGTTCACTCCCAGGAACTTGAAGCTTATTTTTCATTTTATCTTTTTGATATTATTTACAGCTCCATACAAGTTTACATTGTTATGGCACCTCTTATATAAATGGAAAGTATCTTCAGGTGTTGAACTGAACACAAAACTATTTCCAACAGTGGTAGTTAAATCAGGAGAAGTGACCTTGTGTGTGGCCAAAAAGGGTTACTTCTTAGGAAGCTTCTGAAAGGGTAAATCATGCCAATGGTTTAGATATAGAATTCCAGTTAGTAGGATTAAGAATGTTCCCAGATGAAAGTGACGATGGAAAACTGAGCAGTATTATGTGTTTGGGTTGATGTTGAGTGACTCCTTAAGTCATGGCAAAGTTGATCATACTGGTATTGTTGTGGCAGAGGTATGTAAGGGAGGGAAAAGTGAATATTTTCAATCCAGATTCAGTCCTGACCTTGGTCACTGTCTGCACAGAGTCTGCACATTTCACCATGTGCTCCGGTTTCCTCCTACATGGATTAATTGGCCTCTGTAAATTGATCCTTGTGCTAGGTCAGTGGTAGAATCTGGGGGGAGTTGATGACACTGTGGGACGAATTTTAAAAAAATGGGATTAATGTAAATGGAATGTTTTCTCTGGATGGCACGCAAACAAAAGCTCTTCACTGTATCTCAGTACATGTGACAATAATAGACTAGTTCCAAATGGGTGGTCAATGGTTGGCATGGACTCGATGGGCTGAAATATCTATTTCCATGCAGTATCTCTCTGACTCTTGAGTTTGGGTTTAGGAAGGGAATTTCTGAATACTTCATATGGTGGAAGGAATAAGGATGACTAAGAAACCACTATGAAAGGAACAGATATTTTCCCAAAAAGGTTAAAATTTAGGAGGTTGAGAGGATGGAGGAGCTGAACACAAGGATACTGATTTTAAATTTGGTGTGTTCATGGATGTTGTACCTGATCAGATGTTGCCAGTAGCACTTTGGGTAAAGTGAAGTTTACTTACAGGTTGTTGAAAGGTGAACTGACTGAGCAACTCTGCAACAATTGAGACTGGATATAATAGAGACATGGTTGAGAGCTTTGGAAGTAGGTAGTGTGAGTTTGGTGCAGAGGTGGGCAATGAAAGTGACTTGGGTAGTCTGATAGAGGTTATGGGATAGGAAGCTTGCACCCCACAGTTGTAGAATTCAGAGCTAAGAATAAGTGGACAACTATCAGGCTGGGGTCCATCTTGCATTAATATTGTATTTGGCTTGTTGTTAATTTATGAAATTCTTCATCATTGTTCAATACAGTTAGGATTGCTCTGCAGACAGGGAGGAAGTGGATTTGGCAACCAAGATGCTCATTTTTATAGCAGGTGTTTAACAGGGTGACATTAGTCTTGCAGTATTAAATTGAAGAAATTTCTCGATTTGGGACAAAACTGACACAGAGTAACAGCAAGTAGCTGAGGTTAAGAGATGGATTCTTTGGCCACCAGGAAAGCAGGTAGATCCAAGCAAAAGTAAAAGCAGGAAATGTTTGTGATACACAGCAGGTCAGTCTGTATCTGGAATATTTAAAGTTGGTTATCATAATCCTGGAAACTTGATCTTCAAATTATTACATGTGTTCAAATAACATGCTATGGAGATACTGATTTTTTTTTCTCCACTATTTCTGCTTCAGGTTCAGCAGCAGTCCCGGGAGAAATTCTACAGTATGGCAGTGCAGATTAAACTCCTTCTGAATATGCCAGAGAAGATTTGGAGTGCCTTAGAATCATCACATTATCTCTATGCTACTCAGATGTACTTGCTATGCTGCCACATTCATAGCATCCTCCAGTTGGACTCCTCAGGTTCCCATTACAGTCCTGTTCTGGCACGCTTTCCCATCCTTGTACGACAAGTAGCAGCAGCAGGCCATTTCAGGTTAGCTGGTCATGAATAAAAAGTTTCTCTTTATCTTGTCATTCATCAATCATGTATCACTGATGCAAAATGTACTATTTTATTCTAATTTGTTTTGAGATCATTCACTGAAAGTATTTTTAATTTTATTGTGAAATTGTGACCATTTTGAGAAGATTGTTTCAATTCAGATTTCTTAGCTTGGGTGGAATGACAAGAAAAGTTAGTGGTTTTGAAATTAGACCAAATGATTGAGAATGTGGACACAAAAAAGGGATGTTTACTATTGCAGAAGTAGAAAACACTGGGCTTTTGAATGGGTGAACATCCATTCATGAATTTGTTAAAATAATGTTTGAAACATTCTAACTAATAGAGTTACACAAAACATGGATTTGAAAAAAATTCCACTGACTGAGCACAGAGTAAATACATTAATAGGGAATACTAAGGAGTAGGCATTTGCTTTAGTATTACACATACAAATGGAAGAAGCACTTTGCATGTTGGTAACTATTGTGTAGTTTCTCTAATTGTCTTACATGTGATGGTTTGTCTTTCATCATTAAATGGATATTAATTCATGGATTCTGAGAATTAGTTTTCTTAGGAACTAGGAGACTTGCATTTGTTTTTATGGTCTCTTATACGCAGTGGCTAGGTGGAAAACAGTTGCTTAAAAATAAAGTATCCAATTCCATTTCCATTGGCTTCAGAGGAATTGAAGGTCAGGCTTTTTTTTAATGGGTCACTGATTTGTGTTGTCATTTTTACCTTTGTTTCAAATGTAGTCATCTGGTGAGGGTTGGACAATTTCAGCTAAAGAGAGAGTGTTATCCACGTGGGGAAGTATATGTGCAATATGCCACCATCGTTCTCAACCAAACTGTGTAGCAATGAAGATACTGTAGTTTACTAGGGGAGAGGATGGGCGAAGGATGTGTAGAACAAATTGATTGTTTGTGATAGGATGAGTTGAAACGGCTTAATCATTGTAATTATCAGCACATTCTGAGTCTGTGTAATGAGTTGTTGATGATAAGGTACTAGGAGGCTAGACTTAACAAACTGAAGAGGAAAAACTGAGCCAACGTGATTTAAAAAGAACACAGAAATGAAAACTACTGGAAAAATTAAGCAGGTAGGGCAGCGTCTATGGAAAGAGAGAGGTAATGTTTCAAATGAGGGATCAGTCTTCAAGTTAGTCTGGGTAGCTGCAAAATGTGGGTGAAACGGAGGGGAATTTCTCTAGAGTGAAGACTTGTGGCATCACCTGTACTCAGTCTGCATGAATGACCCCAGTCTGATGGCATAAGACTTGGGCTGTGTAATATGTTGCTAATGTGGTTTCAGTAAACTGGGACATGTCCAGTGTGCCAGGCTATTGAGAGAATTTGACATTAAGTCTGGAAGGCTCTAACACGCCTTTCAAATTTTCTCTTTTGAATAATTAATGGAATGCAAGGCATGGGCAACAGGTTACCCAAGTGAGGTATTTTTTTTACCTTGTCTTACAGCCAAACATCATGCTTGGTATCCTTTCAAGATAACATCAAAAAGCTGTACAAATGAGGTTCACGTGCTAGATGGTAATTTGAGTTCTTTTTAGGGGTTTATGAAAATTAGCCAATCAGAGATTTGTGGATATTGCCTTGAATTAACTAGCTTAATACTGCATCTTACAAAAAAAGTGTTCAACTTTGCCATTTTGTTTCTTTATGCCATCACGTTGCTCAAAACTAATCAGAGTTAAATAATTTGATTCTTAGGTGATCAACTATTTGGCCCTAAAGAACTAAATCTATATCTGTGAATTATTTTTATCTCCTATAAATATTTTGAAATTCCTGGCTTTTTAAAAGGATAAAAGATATTTTTTAATTTTAAAGATATATTTACAATATTTCATCTTCTACCTTCTTCCTACCTTTCAGAACTTGTTAATGACTGGTTAGTCTACTGGATGCTATCAGTGTTGGATATTAGAGCACATGGAATTATAAATCTCAGTTCTAACAAAATTACTAACTCATGCTTGGCTTATGTGAATGAAAAGAACCCAATGCACATAGCAAGTTTGCTGCCAAAAGACATAACCTTTCTAAACAGTACTAGATCATAGAATGCATTGTGCAGTATATTTATGATCCCTTCATCTTAATGTTAAGAAAATACTGTTTAATAATTACATCTCCATTCCTACAACCATACTTGGTGTCCATTGGGTGAGGTTTTTCTCTCTCCGACTCATCCATAATACATTCAGGCTGTGTATTCCACTGAATACTGTACACAAATCTATTTGTTGTTGTTGTTCTTCTTCTCCACCCCACCCTGAAAAAATACAATGACCCATTATAGTCTCATTTTCCTGTGCTGTTTCAGTAGCTGCTTGTTTTCATAAAAGGTTGCCCAGAAGGGGAGAATTAGGCCATTCAGCCCTTTGAGCCTGCTCTGCTGTTCAGCAAGATTATGGCTGATCTTCTACCTCATTCACCATTTTGCTGCACTATCCTCATACCCCTTGATTCCTTAAATGTACAGAAATCTTTTGTTCATTGTTTTGAACACAATCAGTGACTGAGTCTCCACCAGGGTAGGGAATTCCAATGATTTGGCACCCTTTGACTGAATAATTTTTTTTCAAATAGTTCTATGTGGTCTTTCCTTGATTTTGAGACTGACTCTTAGTTCTTGACTCCTTGGGTAGGGGAAATATCCTTTCTGTGTCTGCCCTTCAAACCCTTTAAGAATTTTGCACATTTCAGTAAGGTCATGTCTCATTCTTTGAAACTCTAGTGAATAGAGGTGTAGTCTATTCAATTTCTTCTCGTGTGACTGACCCACCAAGTGGAACTGGTGAATATTTGGTGCACTCCACCCAGCAAATATGTCTGGTTTTGGGTAAGGACAACAAAATTGTACGCTGTATAGTAATAGTAGTAACATTGAGGGAAATGAAGGCATCAACACAGAACACAAGTTACAATTTTTTTTGCCCACTTTTAGAATTTGTTCTTAACTCAAAAAAACATGTCCAATTTAAACATCAAATCTCTCTGGCATCTTTTGTTGTCACATAAGCTATCATCATTTGAGAATTATTTCTCATTACAAATTCTTCCATCTTTGTATATAAGGTGCATAACAGATTTCTGATTTGGTTGCAGTTTTAGAAAGAGTGCAATATTTTTGGTAGGAAATGGCAGGCAATTTTGCACTTCTGACAGTGGACTTAACATAGAACAACTGAACTGATGTTGGCAGAAGGCAGGCGTATGTTGCACAAATGGACATTGAAACTGCTAGTAAATAGTGGATGCAAAAATTAAACTTCCTTTTTAATACATGGTCAGCAATGAGCAATGTCTTCAAGTTTTATATTACCACTTTATTGGATATTAGTTGTATTGGATATCACCATGACCTTATTTAGGATAAGAATGGAAGATGAAAATATTTGTTTTTATGAAGGGTCCTGAGTTATTAATTGCATGAGATAAAGCTTTATTTTGTTCTAGAATGGAAAGAATATAGTTTCTTCAGTGTGCCTGTTTTTTTTTTGTAGATCATCCATTTTGCAGGAAAGTAAAACACTTCTTAAGGGCCGTGCTGTATCGGACCAAGCTATTGCAGAGGCTCTCTGTTCCATTATCCTACTGGAAGACAGTTCTCCACGTCAAGCTCTCACTGATTTTCTTCTAGCTAGGAAATCAGCAATTCAGCAGTTACTGAACCAACCCCACCATGGTGAGTACCAGTGTTGGTCCCATTTCTGTAGACTGTTTGATTCTAGTCTTTGGATAGATGAAAAAGTGTTGTTTTTTATGACCAGTGACTGGGATTGATGCCGATGGATTGAGAGTTCTGTTTTACCTTTTTTAAACAGTTGTTTCAAGGAATGGAAGGTTAAATCACAGTTTGAGCTTTGTAGAACTTTATTATTGTTATGTTTTCAGGAGCTGGTATCAAGGCACAGGTATGTTCTTTGGTTGAACTGCTAGCCACTACAATGTATCAGGCTCAAGCTGTGTTTTACACCCCAAGTCAAGGAAAAACACCAGATTCTACACTAGCCTGTGGCCTTCTCTTTACTACCTTGGAATCCATCACAAGTGAGTCCCCAGCAGGTATGTATGAATCTTTCAGTTTCAGTTACAATTGTCTTCAGACATGTATTATGTTTATAAAGAGATCTTAACCTTTTGTTTCCTTCTGAATCTAGATTATTAGGCAATAAAATTTTAAAAAAACAAATTATCTCCGAATGAGATATGGTGTCTAGCCTTGTTTTGTAGGGTCCCATACTATTTACCTTTTTGTAAATAACATAGAAAAATCCTTATTTCAGTGCAAAATTTTCTCAATATGCTTGTTTGAATGTTAAATCCACACCATACAATATCGAACCAAGTTATTATGGAGGTAACAATTAGTTAACTTCTTGGAAGAATTAGTGTTAAATGTAATATTGGGTGTAATATTAAGCCATGTGGACCAGGTTGGATCATGATCTGGGGTTAAATTAATTGATCTTCGCTGAAATGGTGAATGTAGGGAGGAGATAGGTGGTGCCTGAGAAGGGGAAAATATCCTTGGTTGCTCCTAATAACCATTTGTTGACTTGTTGAAAAAAAACTTTGGTGTTTTTTCTGTCCCTGGATCTTCACACACAGACTGACTACTAGGCCAAGTACAAAAGGAACACCAGTACCAATGGATGGGCGTTACTACCTGCATGAGTTTGCACACAAGTCAGCAGCAGAACGTGAGGTGATTGCCCACACAATGTTGAGGAAAGGTCCATTGCTTAATGACAGCATCAGATTTTAGTGTCATGTTGAAAATCTTGTGTGTAAAAACTCAGGTTTAAACTATCATTGTCACTGATTTAAAAACAAAATCAGCAGCCCATGTATTTTAAAATATCAGTGAGAATTTGTTGCATGTACTGTCTATGCACAGGCAACTAAACATATCTTTGATTAATCTGTGCAGAAAAAGGAATCACTGTGTTAAAAGAAGAGGTGAAATCTGAGAGTTGGTTCAAGTATTTACCACCTTCCATTGTGAATTTTCAGCCATCTCTGAGGACCCTTGCTCATCCAATAAGCCATGATTATTTGAGAGACACTCTTCAGCAATGGATCAACATGTAAGAAAGTGGGTTTTTATTCGTGCTTTGTTGAACCCTGTGAAGAGTAGAAATTGTTATCATTAAAATAAATTGCTTTTAGATGGCCTGCCAATATTGCCTTTGAAGTCACACACCCTGAGTTTTCTTCAATTTTGAGTGAGAGCATTCAGCAATCGTTACTGCCTTCTCTCTGTTAACTAACTACTTTCTCTGTATCCCTCCCCCAAAATACACACACTCTCTTTTATGCATGTCCTTGTTTATTTTCAGCCTCCAACAATGCTTAATTATTCCAAACAATAAATTAGTATATGAATTTCAGAAGCTTTTTTCCAGGTGGAGTGAATATTCTTTTAAGATTAAGGAATGCTGAATCAACACTTGGAATAATGATGTTAATGCAGTCACGCAAAAGTGGTTGAGGGAAGGGCAGGACTTATGGTGTAATGTTCAGTTTCAGACGTGACGGAAAT
Source organism: Rhina ancylostomus (assembly GCA_030265395.1). NCBI lineage: Eukaryota > Metazoa > Chordata > Chondrichthyes > Rhinopristiformes > Rhinidae > Rhina > Rhina ancylostomus. Next base: position 10,423,480 of record JARFYF010000050.1, read on the forward strand.
GGAAAAGAGGGAGAGTCACACTACTGATTTGGGAGAACCTT
>JARFYF010000050.1:10423530-10434672 GCA_030265395.1 Rhina ancylostomus
GGACTGTCAAATGGGGCATGAGAAGGACTTAGGAATAAGAGAAGGGTGATTACTTTGCTGAGGTTATGCAATAGGCCTCCCAATAGGAGCTGGAGGAACAGATATACAAGCAAATTGCAGAAAGGTGCAAAATAAAATGTAGTGGGGGAGTTTATCTTTCTCAATATTGACAGGGGATTGCCTTAGTGCAAGGGGCTTAGATGGGGTGGAATTTGTTAGTGCATCCCAGAAAGTTTTCTTTTAAGACAATATGTAGAGAGCCATACTAGAGTCAGGGCATTACTCAGCCTTAGGAAATGAAACTGGTGGATGCTGGAAGTGTCAGTAGAGGAACACTTTGGGAACAGTTATAATTTTCTAAGTTTCAAGTAGTTATTGAAAGGGATAAGGTTGCTCCCCAAGTTAAGGTCTTGAATTGGGGGAGGGTTGATTTCAATAGCGTAAGAGAGGACTGGGTGACAGTAGATCAGGAGCAGATGCTTCTAGGTAAAATGACAGCTGTCGACTGGGAGTCTTTCAAAAGAGAGCCAGTAAGAGTTCAGGGCCAGCACGTTCCTGTAAGGGTGAAAAACAAAGGTGGGAAGATTAGGGAATATTGGATGACAAAGGATATTGATCAGGAAAAAGAAGGAAACATATGGCAGGTATAGCCAACTGGGATTGAGTGTTGCCTCTTGAGAAATACAGTCTGTAGGAGACAACTTGGGAAAGAAATTAGGAAGGCAAAAGGGGGCTGTGAAATATCCTTGGCAAGTAAAATTAGGGAGAATCCCAAAACGTTCTTTTAAGTATATCAAGAGCAAAAGAGCAGTCAGGAAAGAGTAGGTCTCCTTAGGGACTAAAGGGTAATCTATATTTGGAGTCAGGTGATCGAGCTGAGGTCCTAAATGAATACTTCTCATCTATATTCACCGAGAAGAGGGACATGGAAGCTGGTGAGTTTGGGGAGGGATACTTGGATAATCTGGAGCAGGTCAGTATTAAGAAGGAGGTGTTAGATGTTATGGGACATGTAAGGGTTGATAAATCCCAGGGCCAGTTGAGATCTATCTCAGGTTGCTTTGGAAACAAGGGACGAGATAGCTGGGGCCTCTGGAAACTTTTGCATTTTTATTAACCAGAGGTTGAGGTGCCAGAAGACTGGAGGACAGCTAATGTTATTCTTTTATTTGAGGAGGACAGTGGGGATAAGCCAAGTAACTGACACAAGGCTCACTGTTCTGTAATGGTAGGGAAATTACTGGAGCAAATCTTAAGGGATAGGATTTATGTACAATTGGAAAGGCAGGGACGGATCAGGGATAGTCAGCATGGCTTTGTGCAGAGGAAATCCTGTGTCACTATATTGGTTGAGTCTTTTAAGGAGGTAACTAAGAAAATTGATGAAAGCAGGTTGGTAGATGTTGTCCATAAGGACTTTAATAAGGCATTTGACAAGGTCCTGCATGATACGCAGATCCTAAAGGTTAGGGTATATGGGGTCCAAGCTGAGCTAGCTAATTGGATCCAAAATTGGCTTTGTAATAGGAAGCAGAGGGTTGTGGTGGAAGGATGCTTTTATGATTTGGAAGTCTGTGACCAGCGGTGCTGGGACCTTTGTTGTTTGTGATATACATTAGTGACTTGAATATGAATTAGGAGGTATGATCAGTTGGTTTAAGGATGTCACAAAAGTTGGTGGGGCTTTGGTTAGCGAGGAAGGTCCTGCTGTATACAGCAGGATAGAGATCATTGGAAAGGTGGGTGGAGCAATGGCAGATGGAATTTAATCCCAGCAAGTGTGAGGTGATGTATTTTGGGGAGTCAAATAAAGGTATGATATATACAGTAAATAGTAGGGAGTTAAGGAACATTGATGAACAGAGGGACCTTGTGGTTCAAGGATTAGGGTGGTGAAGAAGGCATGTAGCGTGTTTGCCTTCACAGGTTGGAGCATAGACTATAAAAGCTGGAATGTTATATTGCCTTTGTATATGCTTCTGAGACTTGGGCTAACTACAGTAGGTTTCTCAAAGCACTGGAAAAATAAATGCTTTGCAAAATTCTCCAAATGTGCCCTGATTTGAGGCTCTAGTTACACTCAGTTGGCTGCAATGGGCAGGCTACATTGTTGGCATACCTAAAACAGACACTCTCTTCCAAGTTCTCTCATTTGACATTACTTGGCAGACAGTGGAAAGCATTCAAGGATGTGCTCAAAGTCTTCCTTGAAGAAGTGCAACGTACCCACTGACTTTTTGGAATCTTTTGCTCATGACTGCTCAGTATGGAGGAAGAGCCTTAGGAATGCTATTGAGAACCTTGAGTCCATGGATTGGGAGTGTATCAATGCCCTGTATAAGTGGTGGAAGGTGCAGACCACTTCATCAGTTACTCACTCACCTGCCCCATCTTTGGAGGCATCTGCAGTTCCCATATTGCCTCATCAGTGATCTCAGAACCCACAGAACCAGAGAGGAAGTAGGTCATCCTTGGTCATGAGGGACTTCCTATATTTCATTGTTTCCTCATGATGTGGAAGGAGGCAATTTCAGCATATTTAGTCTATGCCAGCTCACGGGGCAGTTCCATTCTCTGCTAACTTTCAGCTTGTTTTCCCCATATTCCCGTTTAACTTCCTCCCCATGCTCTCTTCTCCCTCCCACCCCGCACATTCTACCAATAACTAAAACACAGGGCTAAATGATGTACCAACCTATGTGTTTTTTTTCTTTTTGTTTTCCTGAGCACCAAAGGAAACCCACATCCAAAGGAGTGCAAACTCCACACAGACAGCACCAGAGTCTGGGACTGAAACTTGATCATTGAATCTGTGAGACAGCAACTCTACCCACAATGGATGGATGGCTTGTGATGTGGAAATATACACCATGAACTGTTACTTCTGTACATTTTTACTGCTGAAAGCAATAATAATTTAGCTGCTTGCCCATTTTATGGACCTATCCTTTTACTTGTTAGTAATAAGTTGGTACTACACCTGAGTGGTATGTTTTGTATATGCCATGTAGATGTATTCTTTTTATCAGAAATTTTTCTCAAAGAGCCACTCGTAGTCAAAGCCTGTATTTGCATCATTTTAGGTAATTTGGTAAAATTGAATGACGAATATTGGTATAACAATTTGTTATTTAAGCTCTTTATGGCAAAAATTGGTGCAAGAGGAAGGTTAAACATATGAAAAGTATGCCTTATGTAGAAATTTTTAATAAAATAAAGATTTACAAATATTGTGATTTGATTCTTAAGATTTTCACTTTTATTAAAGGTGTAAGGATGACATAAAAATGGGAATTGGGAATCTGCTGATCTATGTGAAAAGTCTGAAGGGTCTTGCTGGAATTCGAGATGCAGTGTGGGAACTCCTCACTAGCGAATCAATATGTCAGAACTGGGAAACTGTTTGCTACCGACTCTTGGAGAAGCCTTTCTCCTTCTGGGAAGATTTCCTTCAGCAGCTCTTCCTTGACAGATTACAGGTAGAATACCATCAATGTTTACCAAACAACTTCTATTACATTCACATTCAAACTGAATGATAATCTGTTGTAAATAATTCCTAAAACTTTTCAGTTTACCTTTTCCCTTTTTTCATTCTCCAAACACTAATGTCCTATCTTTATAACTGTTTAAATTTCTTTATCTGTGACCTACAAAGGAGTAAACTGCTTTTATTATGGCCTGTTGAGTGGGTGGGTTTCAGTAGCTCAAGCTGGGAGCACTAATGTTTGTTATAATTGCTAGTGTTTGAAAAATCAAATCTGGAATTTTGTTCTGTTTACTACTTGCAATTTCAGCAATGTAATACTACATAAAAAGACACAGGGTATTTACTTCATCAGATAACTTGAGAATATCTGCAGAATGTTATGGCACAAGAGTGAGCCATCATATTTGGCCCTGGCAAATGACTCCATTATCTTGGTGACATATTTGACATCAAGCTGAACTTCCTATCTCATATCCTCTTCATCTTAATTTTAACATTGGTCTCTGCTTCAGTCCATCTATCTCTAAAACCCTAACTATCTTCTGGATGCAACAATTTTGATGTATTTCTATCTAGCCTTGCATCCTTCAATGAAACTCAGCCCATTTATGTCTCTACCAGCTATTCAATTTTAAAATTATTTTCCTTGTGTTAGAGTATCCATGGCTGTGCTTCTTCCTGTCTCTGTAATCTTCTCTGTTGTAACTCTGGCTGCACTCCTGCTTCCATGGTCCCAGTGCCTTTCGTGCTGCTGTTTAAAATACTTCTATCTCAAAATGAGGGCTGAGCCATCCACCTCTAAGTCCCATGGTCTGGAATTCTCGGCATAAACTTGCCTCTTTGTTACCTTCTCCCCAATTTTTAAAGCTCATTAGTTTTGGTTGAGTTTTTGGGTAGTGCCTGCTTGTTTATGTTATGTCTTTGTGAAGGATTTTTTTTTGTTAAGAGCTCCTGTATTAACCTGGATTATTGTTTTTGGTAAGACCAAAAGTCATAGAAATAGTATTTATTTTTTAATACAATAATTGTGTAATTAGAGAATATCAAAGGAAGAATGTTTTGGTGAATTGGAAAATTTTGTTCTACAGGACACATTACATGAATACTTGTCTTCTTTCTAGGCACTGACAAAAGAAGGTGTGGAATCCATCTCAAACAGTTCCAAACAGCTCCTGATTTCAGCTCTACAGGAGCTTCAGGCCAAGAACAGCAGCACTGCTTCTAATAAACCTGTTGAGTTTGAATACAATGTTGCTGCATATCTTTGGTCAGAGAGCAATAATGATCTTTTACCAGACACTGCTTGGGTCAGTGTTACAAATCGTAGTCACTTTGTTAAGAGTGGACTTTCCATGAAGGCTCAAGCTCTCACACTTTGTGTTCAAAGTTTCTGTTCAGCACTTGATTCCAAATTAAAACTTAAACTGGATGATTTAGTAATGTACCTTCCACCAGCTACTTCTACTGCAAAGGACAATGTAAATGACTACTCATCCTCACAACTGCAGAACTCTGCATTTGACAGGTACGCTGATACAGCTAAGGTGGAAGAGATGCTACAGACACAGTGTCTTGGTTGTGTGCAGTACATTCTCAACTGTGTGAAAACAGAACTTAAAATGGCAGAAGAGAGGCTGCAAAACTGCACTTGCTCTCCCAATGATTGTAATCTGAATGCCATCCTTTTTATGGCACGATTGTGTCAGTCCATAGGAGAACTCTGCCCTCATCTCAAGCAATGCATTTTGGGCAAGTCAGGTAGTAATGATCTTGTCTGTGAGCTCCGTCCTGTCAAGAAGCTGGGCAAGGGGAAGCTGCAGGAAGTGAAGCCAGCACAGGCTAAGTGGCAGGAAATAAAAGATCAACTGTTGCAACAGAGCACAAGTGCTTACAGAATTTGGAATGTTGCCATATCAAAGGTCAGTGTCTACTTTTACCTGATATTTGTTTATAAGCGAATTTTACAATGCATTGATATTAGAGAATTCTTACAAAGCAACTATAGATTCAAATTTTCATACCTGTGTGTTTTTTTTAAAGTGTAATCTAAGTTTAGAAAAACTGGTACCCACAAATTTGATGGTCAGTTACTTTATATTTTTTTTAGCACTTTTGGAAAGCATGTTTTTCCTGAAATATGTTCAGTTCCGATAAGGATTTCTTTGCTCCTCCAGTACTGTGCTATTTAAATGATAACTTATGGTTTCAGATCAGTCTTGTGCAATTGATTTTAAACTCCATCCTGTTCCTCTGGGCTATCCCTAATTTTAAATAGGTTGTGGGATTCAGGATTAAAATTGTGCTCGAGTGGCTACATCGCAGTAATGTAGGGAACTAAAACATTTTTACCTTTTATTGCTCCACTCCTCTGAGACTGCATCTTTAGATCAGGTTTTGGCTTGAACTTTGCAATCATTGGTGAAGTAGTATCATGTTGCCAACTTTTCACAAAGCTGCCAAAAAGATCAATAGATGTTGGTAGCATGTATTCTTGACATTAGCTGCTCGCAACCATTGGCTATGAGAGATCTTTGGCATCCAGCAAGAGTAATGATCGTCAAGTAGGCTCAGCCAATTGTATCGAAGATTCTACCATTTACCAAACTAGGAAGTAAAATGTTCCAATATTTAAACTAACTTTCTAAATATTAAAGAGAGCAAAATAAAGATCGAGAGATTCACATGAGATTAAAGTGAAGCTGTGCATTTTAAAATAATTGGAGGAATTGGATTCCACACAATTTTGTTTTAATGGCCTGAGCCGTTGTAAAACAGGAATTTTGGCTTCTTATGCACTTAAAATATCAGTAACAACAAAGTTTTAAGATAGCATTCATCTTGAATGATTTTTTTTTACAGATGGTTACAAATGATACTAACAGAAATAAGTTAAGAGATATTTGTTCTGCTGCAACAATTCCACCTCTTCTTGCTTGTTATCAAAATCCAGTAGGATTCACAATTGATTCTAGTTTGAGATTGCCCTAATGTGCTTTTCACATCAAGGAGTATTTTATAACCCCTTGCAAACTAGTCAGTTCTGTATCTTGAACATGGTGATTTTGTTTTTGCTACTTATAAAGTTAATGCTGGAAGAACTCAAACAGCATCTGTGGAGTCAAAAGGTGGAAGTTGATGTTTCAGGTCAAGACCCTGCATCAGGACTTGGAGGGTATAGGAAAGGTGCCTGTACATGAGGAGAATAGAGGCTAATAGGTGATAGGTCGATGGAGCAGGTGGGGGGAGGAGGAAGGGAGTAGGGAGTGGTGAACAGTGGGAGAAGAAAACTAGCTTGATTGGTGAGTGTGTGTGGGAGTGTTACCTGACATTGGAAAATTGAGTATTCATACTGTTGGGTTCTGAGCTATCCAAGTGGAATATTGGCAGTTTTGATGAACTCTGCTGACTATAGACTGTCTGCAGTGCAGTTGGGCAGGTACGGTAATGTAGCGGTTAGCATAATGCTATTACAGCGCCGGCAGCCCAGGTTCAATTCTGGCCGCTGTCTGTAAGGAGTTTGTATGTTTTCCGTGTCTGCGTGGGTTTCCGCCGGGTGCTCCGGTTTCCTTCCACATTCCAAAGACATACAGGGTAGGAAGTTGTGAGCGTGCTATGTTGGCACTGGAAGTGTGGCGACACTTACGGGCTGCCCCCAGAACACTCTACAGATGTATTTCACTGTGTGTTTCGATGTACATGTGACTAATAAAGATATCTTTTCAGATGTATCAGTATAAATAGTCCATGTTTACCAGTCTTCAGTCCTTGTGTGCAATTGGTCTGATAACTTGTACTTATTTTGCTCTGTTATCCCCAATCTCTCTCCAATTCTTTCTGCTTTTTCAATTCTACTTTTCCCAAGCCCAGTTCTCATTCCATTCTTCCTACAGACCTCTGATCATGTGATCAATTACTAGTCATTGTTAACTTGTGCAGTTTTGATCTGGCTCGTCTTGGTTTGCAATCTTTAAGTGACAGACAATAGATTATGTTAGTGGCTGTTGGAAGGATTGCAGAAACTGGCAGCTTTAACAAATAGCTATCTGCATCTTGTTTTGGTTCTGCAGCTTATCAGGTAATTATGAAAACTGAAAATTCCAATTGGATTTCACAGAAACACCAGTACGTGCATGGTTTTGCATCTTAGCTATACAGTTCTTTAACATTTGAGTTTCTTGGTCAAACTCCCCTTCATGCCTTTGATTACATTTTACCATTAATCTGGAAATATCAAAGATAATGTGATGACGATGCCTAATGTGATGATGCCTAATGTGCCAATAGAAAGGTTTGGCTGATACAAGATATTTTACAATTATGTGTAACTGAAAATGACTTGTTTCTGCTCAAGCTCACCTGATGTGAAAGTGTTCAATCCAGGACAGAGCATCAGGTACCAAAAAAGCAAAATGCTCCATTACAAGGTTATTAAAGACCCTGTAGGTAGATTAATTGGACAGGAGAGCTCCAACAAAAGGAGATTTGACTGTGGCTCAAGCTGCACAGTATTTGCAAAGTGTATTATGGCTGTGAGTGGTCATCTTTTAAATTAGCTTATTGTAATAAGTGGACATTCTCCTGAAGTTGTTAGCTGTTGTGGTTCAAGAAGGTAGTTTACTGACATTCATGGGTAATTAGGTGTTGAGTTTTAAATACCTACCTTGCCAAGGAAGCACACATCCTGTACATGGATAATTAAATAACAATTAACACTTATAACTGGTGTTTTTGTTGAATGCGATTAGAATTTTTGTGTTTTTTTTAAATTGAAGTACCATTGTATAGGATTGGATGCATTTTGGGAAACTTCAAGATTGTAGATTTAAGTAACCTTAAATAGTGATGTTCGAGTTGTGCCCTGATTTGCTGTTTTGCTGAAATTCTGGATTCCACAATATTGGATCTCTGCACAAATTTTGGTTTGGGCTGAGAGTGTTGAGTGCTGTCTTACACACTCCCTCACACAGGCACTCTGTTCTGGATGCACAGACTGGAAAGGAGAGATAGTGGGGTAAGGGGATGAGCACATGGAGTAATTGGTATACAGGGAGTCTGGGATGGAAATTGTCAGAGAGCAGAGAAAATATTGGATGTACTGGAAAGCCTGTGGAGTTTTCTGGGAATTTTCAGGCCTGGGAGACCTGCTCTAATGGCTGGATTGGACCATATGTTGGGGCCATCCCTTCTCCAACCCGGGTCTGAGAGGGGTTGAATCAACACCATCTTCCCTTTCATGCTCACCGCATATCTCTTCCGCATCTGGGCTGTCAATCCCAAGTGCCACCAAATTGCTCCCTGATCCTTGCCGAAAAATGATGGCTGACAGCTGAGGAGAACAGCAGCTGGTTGTCAACAAGAGTTACAAGGCAACACCATTCTTAATGACTATAACCTTTTTTTAGGAAGTTTTGATGGGGTTTAAACTTTCTCCCCCCCCACCCCTGCTCCTTGAAGCAATACCTATATATTTCTGCAAATTCCCATATCCATGAAAAGTTGTGACTGCTCTCCTGCCTTGTCTGCTATGCAGCCACAACCCTTGGATGTTAGCAATATATGGGAAGCACGTGAAAATGAGAAATTTCATATTGTGTTGTATGAACATGATTCATTGGAATTATTGTATTCTGAGATAGAAAGTGGAAACATCTGTGCCATTCTACCTCTTTCCTCCTCCAAGATGCTCCTTAAAATCTTGTATTTCATCCAATTTCAGTATGAAATGTTTGATACATTTTTTTGAGATAGCTTTAGATCTTTTGCTATGCTAAAGACACTTTCGTAATGAATAAGTTGTTGTTGGTTCATGCAATTATTATTTTTGAGTTTTTTTTCTTTTAGGCTTTAGTTTCCTGTTTCACCCAAACATTGCACTCTCATACAGCTGGAGCTATCTTATTCACAGCCACCAGCTGGGATGAAATTGAAATTCAAGAGGAAACAGAAGCTGGGAATAGTGTGACATCCAAAATTCGTCTTCCTGTACAGGTTAGAAGGGTTGTTCGTTCTTCTCATTCAAAATTTTTTTTACACAAGAAAAATCATGGATATAACTGATCACTGAAATCTTTATTAACAACTGATCAGTAGTTAAAACCCTCATTTATATTTTGATAGTTTTACCATTAAGATGGAAAATGTAGTAGTCAAATATTTAGGGGCCACTCACTTTTCCCCTTTCATTTCACTGGACTACCAGCACCAATTTCTGCCCCTCCCTCCATACATATTGCACTAATGAAGGGATGTTTGCTGTTATGAATGAATATTAAATTAAGTGGGATGGTGGTGATGGTAATTTTTTTTTAATGCAGATTTTCTTGCAGCTCACGTGCAGTGTCCATGTTCAACATTATTAGCACATCCAATCTCTTTTTTTTAAAGACATTTTTCCCTGATAGTGGACAACTCATTCCAAATAAATGGTCACAAAATCCATATGTCCTAATTTGGGTGCAAAATAATGCATTTTAATTTAACATTCTTGTTAAATTAAGATTTGATTGTAACTATGCCCTGATTACATTGCTGCAGCTAAGCATAAATGTGTATGTGAAACAGTACTGGATTTCAACTAGCTGTAAAACTTTGTTCTTACCAGCGCAGAACACTTTTAGATTTCCCACCATCTATTTACATTGCATGTTACATAAGTAGCTGCAAAAAGGCTATGATCTAGGGTTATCTGGAAGCAGAGGATAGGCATTTCAGTTTCCAATACCAGATTTGGCTTTTAAACTGGCTCCTGTACCCCACCTGTGAGCCAGTCTTTGTGGGTCATTGGCCAATCATCAATAGCTTCCTGGAGTATTGTGGACCTCCCAGTCATTACTACTGGGTTATATAGCACTGATTAGAATTGCTCTGCTAACTGAGTTGTTTTAAATAACTTGCTCTGGTCACCATTTTCCTAAGGAAGTTGGTGGCTATTAAGCAACTATCGTGTAGCTTTAATAACCTTTTAGCAGAATTTTCCATTGTAATTAAATTGTGCATAATTTTTCTTGTAAAACTAAAATAATAACCTTCTGACATTATTTAAAGCTATTTTTGGCACAGAATTCAAGATGAGTCCAAAGAGTAGCATAGGATGTGAATTGTTAATTGGCAGATAATTATTTGTCTATTCTTGATGTTTTATCTGTAGGAATTTGGGAGGGATGGGGGGAAATGTTCAACAAATAAACTTCAGTACATGGTCTTCAGAAGATGTGTTATTTATAGCAAAGTACAACTGTTACTTGACTGCGGCCAGAATTTGTTGGGTTATTTCTGAGTTAATAAAAGTAGTACTCATGGTAACTTGAAACCACAGATGGCTGTAATCTAATCTAACAGCACTCGACGTGGAAAAGTCTTAAATCCTGACTCCACATAATACTGAATTGAAATGAAAATTGCATTAGTAATTACACCATTAGTGAACTTCCCCACCCCCACCTTGAATAATCAAGATTTACCAGAACAAATCCACAAAGTTTTAGGTTTATACTGATTTCCTTTTCTAGCTACTCTCCTGACTTATCTGCAAAGGTTTGCTTTGGGAAAAATGCAAAATTTATATCATGAATGAATGCCACTAGTAATGCATTTAGACTACAAAATTTTTTTGAGACTTTGGGATATCAGGAAGCATGTTATCACAAGTTAAT
>JARFYF010000050.1:10578738-10592541 GCA_030265395.1 Rhina ancylostomus
TTGTGTGTACGACCCATGGACTGTTAAATGAGGTGTTGTGTTTGAGTCAGGTATTCATTAAGTTTGAAAATGACTCCTGCATAAAAATTGAAAGGAATACGGCAGCTTTAAAAGGGGACACTCAAAAAATAAAGTAGGAGAATTGTTTTTGTTTGTTCAGCATTGTACTATTTAGAATGATCAAGTTGTTATTCTAAGGAAAACTTCTTTGAGCCTTTAATATGTCTTAAGTCATGTGATTTCTGACCTCTTGAAGCTGATTGTTTCAGAGCGAAGTACTGTATTGATAGACTATGGGTTCCTTTTCAAGTTAAATGTCCCACTATTCAAGACGGAGGATTTGATTCAGCCAAGGTGACCAGGGATAGGAACCTCATTCCTCTTGTTTCTGCATGTGCTTTGCCCCTTTGCTGTGGAGAGAACTGAGCTTACAGTGGTCCAGTGAAGTTAATGGATGCCATTGTATCCAATGTATGCATGGCTTATTTTAATTCCAGGGCCTCTATCTTTGTGTATAATTTATTTTGTCTGTTTGGAAAGTCAGTGCACAACTTAGCAATGTTACCAAACAAGACTTCAATGCAAACAAAATCCTCCCCCATGGCACTCCTTTCCCCGCCAAAAAAATTGGAAATACAATTTATAAAATCTCTTGGGATATGTACAAAGGGAAATGTAACTTGTGAATCTGAATTGTTCAGTTTCGTCCTGATACCCATTTACACCTTCTCAATTTCATTACTTTGAGAACTCCATTTCCCATTATAGATTAGCTTTTAGCCAAGTGTTTTGAGATAAAGTGCCTGAAATTGGGGTGCATATTGTCCTTGTGCTGTATGTTCCAGATTACGAATGGAGTGATGAATCATATCACTCTAATGAGGTGCAGCAACAACTAATTGTGTTGTGACCTTTGGTGTTCCATGCCCTTCCAAAGCTCTTCCTTCCCCAGTGACTGCCAGCCCGCAGTGTGTGATCCAAAAACTAGCCTTGTTTATTTCCCCCCTTCCCAATTGTCAGGGTGTTGCCCAGCTAAACAAAAGACAGGTCTGGCAGTTGTGGACATGCATGGTCAGAGTATAATTCCAATCAGAACTGAGATCATTTGAATGATGACTGATGAACGAGAGCTAGAATCATAGAGCAATACAACATGGAAACAGGACTTACGGTCCAACTTGTACATGCCGACCACGGTGCCCACTGAGCTAGTCCTACTTGCCCGCGTTTGGCCCATATCTCTCTGAACCTAAAGCTGATAGAGTCCAATGTATTTTTCTAATCGCAGTAGCAAAAGGATGAGAAACTCTGCAGTCTTTCGTTTCTGCAGTAAGTTTCAAAATGCCTTTTTTTCTGAATGATTCAATCGAAATGGGGACTTTGTATTTTCATTACACTTTCAAGTGTCTTGCCAGCTTTGTGCTTTAATAACAGACTGACAACTCAGTGCCAGTCAGTGAGTTTGAGGCAGGACTGTATTCCACAGCAAACAAAGGTGTGGTTATGTACTCATTATGCTCATCAAAACTAATCTCAGTGCAGCCACATCCTGATTGACAGGGGAATCACCCAATCACCTCTACTTTGGCTGTCTAGTTAACGATATGCACCCTTTTTCCTGATAATTGTCAAGTTTTCAGACCATGTGTGTAAAAATGGTTGGCTGAAATGCCATGTCAAATAGACACTGTTTTAGAATGAAATGAAAATTATAGAGCTGTAATGAAACCAGAATGCCAATTGTAGGTTTTCTGAGCATTCCCTTGAAGTTTGTTCCACTAGTGTCTGAGACATTGTGTATTGCTTAAGCTGTGTTCTGGAGCTGCTGTTAACCTTCTATATATTCAAAGGGATGAGCATGCAATATGCTGTTTGGACTTTTATTCGGATTACTTTAGCTCAAAGTTGATATGGAAATGATGTGTCATTTGAGTGACTGATTTATATTACTTGAAGGTACAATGGGCAATGTTGCCTCTGCAGGAGAAGCTGATGCACTTGGAAAGGCTGCAGCATAGTGACCCATGAACCAACAACCTGTCCCAAGTCCCATGTTATCTGTGTAAACAGAGGGAAAGCCTTCTCATTGCTTCTTGGAGCTCTCAGTAATGCGCCAGGGTCATGGGTGAGATACGATCTCCCTTGGTCTGACTGACAAATCCTCTGATGGTCAGCTACTCCTTCAGAAGTAAACAGGCAGATCTTCCTTGTGTCATTAGTTCCTTGCTATCTGGATATATTACCAGCCAAGGCTGCAACTGTTATAGCAGCAACTTGAAGTTTCAAGAGTGCAACACGGTCTTTGCTAATCACGAAATCCTTACATGCTTGAGGTTATCCAGGATTATATTAACTTGCTGTCATTTATCCTTAAATCTGATCTAATTATTTTTATTCCTGCAAACACTTTAATCAATCTCAATTTAACTTGATTAATTTGTACAATATTTTAAAATAACTATCCTGGTATTTTGCAGGGCATTAAATATTCATCTGCAACTTTTGCAAAGATTAGGGTTTTGTGCATACATCTTTAAGAAAGTAAAATCTAACCCAGTCCAGGATACCTTCCAGTTGAAAACAATAATACAGCTCTTCCTCCGTTTTTTCCAGCAGTTTGCTGCCTTGTGTTTGAGCGAGGGTGGAAACTGTTGCTAAGAATTAGAATTGCTGTTGGTTGAAGGTTGTTTCTTTATTCAGTCCTCTGAACTCCAGAGGATCCTCATTTGCATTCTGATTTATCTGACGGAGTAAACAGAACATCATGAGCTTGGCAGTATTTGAAGGGAGACAGTGTAATAGGCTAACAAGACTGGGTAAATTATTCTGTTCATGGTGCCAAGTTCAGAGGCCAACGGAAAAGCAAAAAACTGCAGATATTGGAAATCTAAAATAAAAATTAAAAACGCTGGAAATACTCAGCAGGCCATCTGTGGAGAGAGAAACAGGGTTAACGTTTGAGGTTGCTGATACTTCATCAGAACTAGGAAAAAATTAAAAATTAAACATGTCACAGAAAATTAGCAGTGGGGAGGATGGGATGGTAGTGTAGAGGACAATGGGACTGTCTGCAAAAGGATGGAGACGAGAGGAACTGAATAACCGGAACACTGGTGGTATTGGGTGAGGAAAACTTGAGGAACAGCAGCACATCTTCCATTTCAGCACATTGCAGCCATTGGGACTCAGCATTTAATTCAGATAACCTGCCTTTCCAGTTTGTTTCAGAACTAGCCAATTCCGATGAATGGTTATTAACATATCGTTAACTCCGTTTTCCTCTTATCACAGGTGTTACCTGACCTACTAAATGTTTCCAGCATTCTGCTTTATTTAAAATTTCCAGCAATTACAGTGTTCGATATCTCATGGCCCCAGCATTGTTTTATTTTCTTCCTCTTCTGTTCTCATTCATCTTTTATTTATACCTCCTCCAGACAGACCAGCCTTCACCCTCTGAACCACATGTGTCATTCAGTCTCCCTCGATCTCCACCCTATCATGGACATTCCTTTCTCTATAACCTAAAACCTTTTTGATTCCCAGCTGTTTCATAGTTTTGATGTAAGGCCACCAACCTAGAACATTAACTCTTGTTTTTTTCCATATTTTGAAATAATGTGATTAAAACGTCAAAAAAATTAAAGATGAAAATCGGTTTCTCTCTCCTCCGATGCTGCCTGACCCACTGAATATTTCCAGCATTTTTATTTGTGTAGAGACCTGGCAGTCTAGTTTGAGGGATTTAATAGTCCTTAACACCAAGCTACTGGACTAATTCTGGGGTTTTGGGAAGGTTTCACAGACACTTCTGATATAGCTGTTTACTGCTGGGTACACACAAGTTGGGGTGTGTGGCAGCATTAAGATGATATACCTCTAGCCTTTGTGTCTCACCTCTGCTGATCATCGGGAAGTAAGAAAGGGCATCTCCTGTGTGAGGTGATAAGTTATATAATTTATGAACATAGAAAACATGGAAGAGTACAGCACAAGAACAGGCCCTTCTGCCCACCATGCCTACGCTCGCCATGTGCCACTTTAAACTAATCCCATCTGCCTGTATATGGTCTGTATCCCTCTATTCCCCGCTTCCACCACCTCCCCTGACAGTATGTTCCAGGCACCTACCACTCCCCATGTTTGATAAAAAACTTGCCCTGCAAATCTCCTTTAAATGCTTCCCCTCTCAACTTAAAGCTGTGCTCTCTAATGTTTGACATCTCCGCCCTGGGGGAGAAGACCCTATCTATTACCTTTCGTAGTTTTAGATACTTTCATCAGGTTGCCCCTCAGCCTCCCAATTTCTCTTGCATTGTTAAGTTGTTATGGCAACTGTACGGTTTGGGGAGTCAGGCTCAGAAATTCTTTTCCACCCAAAATGTGAGCACAGGAGGGGAGGCAATAATGGTCGTTTCTGGCCTGGTGTAAAACACCGGTTGGGCCCTGACCATCATTGATTGCAGCTCCGTTCCCCGTTCCAGTTGAGCTCAGGATGACCAGTGGTCCCGCGCCTGACCATGTCACCCCTCTGCCCAAGTTCAGGATGTGGGTGGAGAGTGACTCTTGCACAGATGGATAGATGACTGGGGAGAATTGGCGATGCAAATGGTTGACGGTGAGACAACATATTGGGGAACAGGGGTGTATAGAGAGCATGGAGATCAGAGAAGGGTTTCAAAGGGTGAGGGGTGGGTAGCTGTCTTAGCTGATGGGGCTACTTTATCATCACTGTACTGGAAAAACCCCCACTGTTCATGAAATACTGAATAGGCACTTCAGAGACAACATGACCCAAATTTCCATGCAAAGCTCAATAAAGAACTTTATTCAGGCACAAGGCAGCAAAGCCCTGGAAATACTGATACAGGTTACTGTCGGCAGAGCTTTCTTTATTTCAAAAGTAAATTTTATAACAAAAAATATAGAAGTACGATAGAGAAAAAACAGTGCATGTCTCTTTATATTCGTAGGCCATACATTCACAGTGTTAACAGTTCTATACATTAGTCGAATTTGCAGTTTTATATACACGGCACCATTGCCACCTGTATCGCCTCCATGTGTGATACAAACTTCAGTAGTTTGAGAGGCTTCCACAATGGACCCAGCCCCTCAGTGTCCTGTGGCAGAAGGACCAGCGTTGTTGCAGAGACAGGTGGAGCCTGTTAATCGTGGTTTAAACCTTGCACAGGTGCAATCCAGGACATCCTGAACTAATGCAGAGCAAAGTGTGAGGTGAATTGCACATTTAGAGGGACAGTGCTAAATACCACAGCAGTTGTATCTGTTCTGACATCACAGGGTGTGTGAAATCGGCTGAACTAGTGCAGAAGATCAGGGGGTTTAAATATAAACAAAACTTTGCATGCAAATGCACTTCCATGATATTTCCACCAGTGTAAAAAATAGTTTGGCTTGAATCCAGTGTGACCTACACAGCCAGCCGAACTCCTGATTGTAACAACAGGGAGGTCAAATATGTCTGTTCGAAGCAGGTCTTCAAACTGAGCATTTTAGGTGCACAAATGTAGTTGGTACTTTTTAAAACTTTTAGTGTATTTAAACATACATATGTTTACAAAGAAATTAATTAGTGTACACCACAGAAACTAATAAATCAATGCAAGTTTTATTTAAGTGATAAGGAATCAGGTTATTCAGAGATAATGTATTCAACTCTTATTCGCAAGTATTTTTTTGGATACAGGCATTTTTAATAAAAGTGGGTCAGGTTGCCTCAAAACAGTCAACTAATAATTTTTAATTTAAAGTAAAAGAGCCATTCTGGCTTGTTACATTCTCCTGTTGATCCATGGAAGAATGTGCACGTGATTATGCAGGTGAATTTTGACAGCAGATAAAATTGTCACCCAACCAACAGAGAAACTTGACCTCTTGATATTAATGAAACCAAGCACTGAAAAATCTGCTGTGAAGCAGCCAGAAGATGGTGCTGTTAGAACGCATACAGTATTGCTTCGTTGACCACTGTCTCTGCAGAAAACCATGCTCGTTAAACATCTTTGTAGATCTCACTGACTAATGCTATTAATACCCAGCTTTGTACCCTGCATGGATTAATGTTTGAGGTTCTTCACCTCAGGGTTAAAGAACAAAACATAATTGTAAAGGCAAACAGTGAAGTAAATGGCAATTCCACCAAATTGTGCTTTATATGGTCAAGCAAAAGCCTGTTATAAACTCTGTAGTGTAAAAAAACAAAAGATAATATCAGGAAATTAAATCAATCTGCCTTGAGTGTGGTAGAATAAAAACGAAACTCTGAAATTTTGACTCCATTGTGACCTGTTTGAATTTGCTACATGCAGTGGTGAGATTCCCAGTTGTCTGTCACTGCAGTCCTTTTGGAAAGGACATATGTTTTCCTAGATTTCTTTAAACCCATTCTGTGTAGGTTTTTAAATTCTCTTGTTGGCTTTCCAGTATTTATATAGTTCAGTGAAATCATTCACCCTTGTTCTGTGAAAAGCTACAGAGCCATGCTTTGGTTTAATAACTAATGTGGCGCTGGCTTTAACCTTCATCCAGGTTCACTATGCTGCAGATTCCTACTCATTGACCTTTGAACCACTGTGCAGCCACCCAAGTCTGTGCCAGTGGCTATTTGTACATCATATCTGATTGTTGCTGTAAGATGTTTGTAAAGAATTATTACTGATTTTGGAAAACAAATATATATTCAGGTTGCTCATTCTAATTGTGTGCAATTGTACTGATTTAACTCAATAAAGAGGTATTTTTCCACAATACTACATCACCCGGGATATTTATTGCTCAGACTAAGAAACTAAGAGCTTTGCTCAGAAGTAGTTTTCCTCCCTCAGATTCAGAAGGCTCAAGGCTCCAGAAAACTCCAAGTGGATACTTGTTGTGATAATGCTACCCTGTCAGAAGGACCTTATCGTAAAGTGTTAACCAGGCTCTGATTCCTCACCTATAAGAAGTCCAATGGCACTATTCTGAGGTCAAGGGCAGTTAACTCCTTGTATCGGCTCCAGACAAGAACAATTCAACTGGCCCCTGTTCCCCACCCTCCTGCAAGTTCCTTCAGGTGCTTATCCAGCTCCCTTTCCAATGCTCCAATTGAATATGCCTTCGCTGCTACCCCTGGTTGTGCATTCTAGTTCCTCACCACACATAGTGTGAAGAAGTTTTTTTATTTTTATGTCATTTTAGGTTCTTTTGTTGATTATCTTCATTCCACCTGCCCTATTTCTTAAACCCTTTGCTCATGGGGACAGTTTCTCTCCAACCACTGTGTTCAAATCCTTCATGATTCCATGATCTCAGCTCCAAGGAGAACAACCCCAGGTTTTGAAGACCCTCTTCTCTAGGATCGTTCCAGTAACTCTCTTCTGCACCCTCCACACCTTTTTTCTAGTGTAGTGCCATTGGAGTAGGATCATGCTTTCCTTCCTGCCCGGAGTTTGCCGTTTATTATTATCCTCAATATACCTCTACGCTGCACGCCAGTGACCCGGGTTCAATTCTGGCCGCTGTCTGTAAGGAGTTCGTATGTTCTCCCCGTATCTGCATGGGTTTCCTCCAGGTTTTCGTACCACATTCCAAAGGCCTACTGGTTAGGAGTTGTGGGCATGCTATGTTGTCTGTAAGGAGTTTGTACATTCTCCCTGTGTCTGCGTGGGTTTCCTCCAGGTGCTTCGGTTTCCTCCCACATTCCAAAGATGTACGGGTTAGGAAGCAGTGCGCATGCTATGTTGGTGCTGGAAGCGTGGCGACACTTGCAGGCTGCCCCCAGAACACTCTACACAAAAAATGCATTTCACTGTGTGTTTTGATGTACATGTGACTAATAAAGGTATCACATCTTACATCCAAATCCAGATCATTGTTAAGGAGTGGTCCTGTTACCTACTGCATACTAACTCCTGTGTACATTTCCTCCAGCCTTACAATCCTTCACTGCTGGGAGGGCTGATTTCAATTACAACAAGGCAGGACCTGGCAAAAGTAGATTGGGAGCAGCCACCAGAGGGGAAAGCAACATCTGATAAGTGGGAGGCATTTAAGGGCAAGATAGTAGGAGTTAAGAGTCAGCATGTCCCTATAAGGTTAAGAGGCAAGAATGATAAGACGAAAGAACCTTTGTTAGCAAAGGATATTGAAGATTTAATCAGGGAAAAGAAGGAAGCATATGTATGCATAGGAAATTGATACTGGGGATACAGAAGCTGGCAAAAAGAGGACATGAAATGGCCTTAGTAAGCAGGATTAAGTAGAATCTTAAAACCTTTTGCATGAGAAGCAAGAGGGTAGCTGAGGAAGGAGTAGGCCTCCTCAGGGACAAACAGAGAAATCTATGTATGTCAAACTAGGGGATAAGAGTGGGGCCCTAAATGAACATTTCTCATTGGTATTCACCAGGGAAAAGGTTGTGGAGGCTGGAGAGTGGTTGGGAGTGGGGAGGACTTCACTGATATTCCGGAACATGTTTGTATTAGGAAGAAGGAAGTGTAAGAGATATTGACACATATTAAGGTGGATAAATCCCCAGGGTCTGACGCGATCAGTACCAGGATGCTGAAGGAAGCAGGGGAAGAGATTGCGGGGGCTCTGATGGAGATTGTTCCATCTTTGTTAGTGACGGCTGAGGTCCTAGAGGACTGGAGGATAGCTAATGTTGTTCCCTTACTCATAAGGGCCAGTAGAGATAAGCCAGGAGACGACAGGCCAGTGAGCCTTACATCAGTAGTCAGGAAATTATTGGAAAATATTCTAAGGGACATGGTTTATGTTCACTTGGAAAGGCAGGGACTGTTGGGTGGAACAGTGGCAGATGGACTTTAATCTGAGTAAATGTGAGGTAATGCATTTTGGGATGTCAAATGCCGACAGGGCATATGGAGTAAATGGCAGAGACCTTGGGAATATTGATGTCTGAAGAGACTAAGTTCATCATTCCCTGAAAAATGGTGATGCAGGTGGCTGGATTAGTGAAGAAGACATTTGGATTGCTTGCCTTCATAGGCAAAGGCCTTGAGGATAAGCATTAGGGTGTCATATTGCAGTTTAATACATTAGGCTGCAATTGGAGTATTGTGTACAGTTCTGGTCACCACACAACAGGAGGGATGTTGGAGCAATTGAAAGAGTGCAGAAGAGATTCACCAGGACGTTGTCTGGAATGGAGGGCTTCAGTTACAAGGAGAGGTTGCATAGGCTGGAATTGTTCTCACTGGAGTGGAGGAGGCTGAGGGCTGACCTTATGGAGGTTTATAAGATCATGAGGGACATGGATACAGTAGATAGCAAGAGTCTTTCTCCCAGGGTAGGGGAGTCTAAAATTAGAGGGCATGGGTTTTAGATGAGGAGGGAGGAGAAATTTAAAGGAGATATGAGAGGCTGGTGGTTTTATGGAACAAGGTGCCAGAGAAGGTGGTAGAGGCAGGTACAATTACAAAGTATAAAGGCATTTGGACAAGTATTTGGATAAGAAAGGAGTAGAGAGATGCAAGCCTAATGAGATTGGTCCAGATATGCATCACGGTCAGCATGGACATGTTGGGCTGAAGGGCCTCTTTGTGTGCTGTACAGCTCTATGACCATGCTATTCTGTTCCGTTATCTCGCCCAGTTTCTTTCAGCACTGCTGTGACTGTTTTTATTTAATGGCCTCCAATCTTTGACTCGAAAGCTTTACCCAGAATCATATCGTGTGCATCATCCAGATACAAATGCTAGAATCCTTTACAATCCAGTATAATTATCACTAAGTGACTCAGCACTGTGCAAAAATCTAGGCAGGCTATCCAGGTAACAGTGTTGAACTTTGGTGATAATGAGGGCTCTTGCTATGCGAAGTCGCTGAAGGAAAGTAAAATGGCTGCAATTAGTTTCTAGGCAGACACAGACTTCACACAAAGTGCAGGAGTCATTACTGAACATTTTCTTTCCCCAGAGGATGGCTAGAATGTTCAACGAGTGCCTCTCAGGGCCAAGGGGGCGCAGGGCACTTGCACTTAAGACAGGCATAATGATTAAACACCGATTAGAATCGATTAATTGTTTGCATTCTGATCCCTGTACAAACAGTGAAGCCCTGTCTAGATGAGATTTGCTGGTTTTTAACTGGAGAATCACTGGATAACTTGGTGCTGGATGTGGCCTTATTGATTATAGGGCTGCGGGCAGGAAAGCCACAAGAAAGGTAGGTTCTTTTTTAATATATAGAACATAGAACAGTACAGCACAGGAACAGGCCCCTTGGCCCACGATGTTGTGCTGAATTAATTAAACTGGTAATTAAATGCCTAACTAAACTAATCCCTTCTATCAACACAATGTCCATATCCCTCCATTCTCTGCACATTCATGTGCCTATCTAAGAGCCTCTGAAACACTTCTAGCGTTTTTACTTCCACCACCACCCCAGGCAATGGTTGCCAGGCACCTACCACTGTCTGTGTGAAAAACTTGTTCTGTACGTTTCCTTTGAATTCACCTTGCCCCCTCTCACCTTGAACACATGTCCTCAGTTGGTCTTATTATCTTTGTTTATAATTGCTTGTAAATGTTATTAGCTTTTTAATTCATTTTTTAATAATGTTTAACTTTTTTTGTAAAATTATTCAATTTTAAGCACTTTAAACATCTCAGTTTCAGAGGAATTTAAAACTAATGGTGCTTAAGCATTTACAAAGCAGGATACTGTTTTAAGCTGCCAGTGGTGTTTTGGGATGGGACTTCCTCCGTGTGCTGCCAGTGTCCCTGCTGGTGCTGAGGTTAAGTGCGCCAACAAAGAGATCATGTGGATATGATAAGTCCATCCGTGAGGAGATTGTGGATGTCAATTCTGGCTGGAGGAGCCCTCATAATATCAGGGCTTATTTGACGGAGACTCAAGAGACTGCAGATGCTGGAATTTGGAGCAACACACATAAAGCTGGAGGAACTCAGCGGGTCAAGCAGCATCTGTGGAGGGAAATGGACAGTCGATGTTTCGGGTCAGGACCCGTCATCTGAACTCTTTATCTGCACTAGGACTTGTCTGATGTTTGACCTCAATTCTAATTTATTGCTCAATCACCACAACCCTTGACAAACCTACGGTCTGAAATACTCTGTGTCTATGACTTGAATATATGCTGTAAGTTGACTTGCTCTTTAGTGGTCTCTGAGATAGAGACTGCACATTCTTATGAGAGAAAAAAAAACTTCTCTTCATCATAGTCTTAATTGGCTGATCGCTTTAACAAAACTATGATGTTTAGTTTTGTACTTCCCCTACCAACAAAAATATCCCAACGGTATTTATTATATTAAATGGAAATGAGCTCAGAGCAGGCTTCAGGGCTGAACCATGAGGCACCTCGGAGACCTGAAGAGCAATAGTGTCATCAGGGTGCGTAGACGCCAGTTATGCCACAAGAAAAGGGCAAAAGTCACAAAGTAGACCAAGAAAGGTCTGTGGCCATGCCAGCCCCAGACCATCCATAAGTCCAATGGAAGGATATGTGAATGAGGAGGAAATTTTGGAAGGGGGTTGAGATGTGGTAGAGTTTTGGGGATCTGGGCATGGTTGGCAGCCCGTGGTTTGTGTTTAAAGCTGGAGGAACATTTCTGGTACTGTTAAGTTCGGGAAAGTATTTACCCGCTGAAGACCACTGGTTTGGCTGCTATTCACCTGAGAGCTCCAAGTCAAATGGCAGAGACCAGGATTGGTCTCCATCCAGTATTCCAAATGGGGGGGAGGGGAACAGCTCTGGAAGGCCCTTGGACAAGTGCAGAGCACAGTTCACATTGGGCTCTTCAACTTGGAATACAGGCACTGGGTGAGCCGCTTGTCAAATCAGAAAATTGGGCAGAAGGAGTGCACCTGACTTTGACGGGTGTGGATATGTTAAGGACAAATTCCTTGGTCACCATTGAGGAATCCAGCACACTTGAGTTAGACGTGATTATCATTGTTAAATACCAAAATGGAAAATACTTATTTGTTGTCCCCGCAGTCTCAGTAAGTGCACACGTTTGCCAAGATAAAAATAAAAAATAAATGTTGGCATGCGGTATGTTTAATCTGTAATATAGATTGGTTTTATCAGATAGATATACTTGGTGTAGTGGTCTGATTATATCCTCAGCAGCAAGTTTGAAATAGCAAACGGACGGCCCCTTTTCCTAACGGTCCAGTTTGAACCAGGTGTGGCCTTTCTCAGTCAACTGGCTACTGCTCGTGTTGGACGAGACTGCTGCGTGGCCCACACACAAGAACTGATTTCTACAAGGCTTTTATTGTTCCTTGTTGAAAGGCGAATACCAGAAAACTTTAATTTGTCAACCCTTAAAGGCATTTGGCATGGCAAATACAGTGGTCCAAATTGCATAATTGCCAGCAAGGTTATTTGAAAAATGCAGGTAAATTATAAAGTTCTTTGAAAATAATTTGCCATCTTTGCACGTCGCTGGTCTCTGCGAGGCTTGGATCACGTAGGCACTTACATTCTTTCCATCAAGTGGCTGAACTGGGAGGTTTAAAACCCTGGTTTAACTACAGCACTTGCTGGGTTTGTATTGCAGTCTGTTTTGCAGTTAACTGTATAGGAATGGGATTAGGGAGGGGTTTGGAGGAGACAATTGATCCTTTGGAATTCCATGTCCTTGGAATGATGTGAATGATGCTATCATCAAATGGCATTAGCATGCAAGACGTCAGCACATGTTCTGAGGAGCAGGAATCAAATACCTCTGGCAACCTCTTGTTTGCAAGGAGTTACATTGAATTTGCAACCCAAAAATACACCGCTTGGTCAATAGATCTGTGCCAGTGTTTGCACTTCATGTGAACCTCCTTCTAATCTGCATTTTAGGAATGTTTATCCAGGTATTGGATGGCATAGGACGGGCTAATTGGAGGAAGAAGGATATTCCAAGTGTGATTGACAATGGGAGCATAAGTTCAAGTTTATTGTTGTCATAGGCATACATACACAGGGTGTAACTGCTATGAAAGTTAGCTTTTTGCTGCAGCATTACAGTACACTACAAGCATGACAAACATAAGTTCACATAACCTTAAATTAACATAAATTCTACAGAACCTACACTTGGGCAAAAATAAACAATAAACGTAACTATACTAGAGCAAGATTGAGAGAGAGGAAAAGAAATATAGTCCAAGGTAGAGTTAGGGTTTGTCAGGACAGTTCAAGAACCTAATGGCAGTGGGGAAGAAGCCGTTGTAGAAGCTTGTGGTGTGGGTCTTCAGGCTCCTGTACCCCCTGCCTGATGGCAGGAATGATGGGGATCTCTGATGATAGATGCCACCTTCCTAAGACATCACCTCTTCTCAACGTCCTTGATGGTGGGGAGAGATGTATCCATACACAGTGTCTGAAATCAATAGGTAAGAGAATGAAATGAATTACAGAGTTATATTGTATAATATTCCTGTCCATACCAATCACTCAGCTGTTATTTAGATTTCTAGGAATACAGTAAAACTCTGATATTCCAGCAAACTTGAAACTTTGATGCTGAACTGGCAGATTTTCCAGATTATTGGTATTACTCCTAGTAATATACCAACACACTTTTCAGTTCATTTTTAAAAAAATGTTGCACATTAGTATAATAAATTTTCTGCGAACAAGGTGAGGTTAGAGGTAGCAAGGGAAACAGGGGCCTGTGTCCCATGGAGCGCAAAGGAGCGCGATGGGGTCCCAATGAGTTTAAAGGGAGCACGGGAAATGGAACCAGGTGAGCTAGATGCTGAACCTCTGGGATCTCTGGAAAGTCTGACTCTGGGGGGTCAAGAGATAAT
>JARFYF010000050.1:11422659-11434183 GCA_030265395.1 Rhina ancylostomus
TTTACACAGAGGGAAGCAGTCAGTGTTTCGGGTCAATGATCTTTCACCAGGACTGTTATAGTGATGATGAGACTCACAATAGGTGCCAGTACAACCTCCCTCCACATTGCATGCAGGATATTTTTGGAAGGTTTCATATCCCATCATCGACTAGATGTTCAGTCCAAAAACAACTGTGCAACACCACTGAAATTCATGTTAACTCAGAGTAGAGGAACGTTACAAACATTTCTGGGTGTCTTAGCATCAATCAGGAATTCAACTCCTAACTTTTAGGTGTTTGTTTGCCCTAGTGTGGTATATTAAGTTAAGCAATTGGTTGTACTTGTCTGCTTTATGTTGCAGGTTTGCCAACAGTTTACCAGCAGGTAGTGTCCAGGAAGAGAAGCATAAAGAGGGCTGCATGCAGTTGAACCAGCTCATCTACTTGTCTATCTTATTATAACAAAGATTTTTACAGTGATAATGGGTAAAATTGACCAGAACTATTCAATGCAAACACACTATACATACTTTTGGAATGACTAAGTAACCATCAATATTGTTATTACAAGCAAATCTCCACAGAGGAAGAAAATGCTGCAGTGGAACAAAATGCCATCAATTGGGCAGATGCCACAAAGTGTAGTGGTTAGCAAACGCTATTACAGCACCAGCGTCCCAGGTTCAATTCCTGCTGCTATCTGTAAGGAGCTTGTACGTTCTCACCATGTCTGCATGGGTTTCCTGCAGGTGCTCCAGTTTCCTCCCATATTCCAAAGATGTACGGGTTAGGAAGTTGTGGGCACGCTATGATGGCGCTGGAAGCGTGGCGACACTTGCGGGCTGCCCCCAGACCACTCTACGCAAAAGGTTCATTTCACTGTGTGTTTCGATGTACGTGGGACTGATAAAGAGATTTTAAAATTTTTTAAAAAGTCATTGATTCTATTGGGAATGTTTTGAATGGTGATTGGTGGCAAATGATACTGCAAATAAAAAAGAAAGTTCAATGTATGCTCTGTTGCTTTGGACTTCTCAAATAGCACCAAATAAATTAGTGGACTTACACAGAACTTACTGAAACACTCTCAAAGCATTTCATGCCCAAGTCATTTGAAATTTCATCATTGGCAGCAAGAGGAAAAAATTCTTGCTGATGACATCATTGCATTGAAGCACCTGGCAATCTCCTGTGATTTTGGTGCATTCCGAGATGATGCCCTACCAGATCTATTTGCCCTTATTTCCAAGGTGAAGCTTATCATTTGAGGTTGCACATGGTAGGCTGGTTAAAAGGTTATGTCACATGTGGTTGAAGGCACGTTGGCTAATTGGAACCAAAATTGGAAGCACAAGGTGGTGGTGGAAGGATGCTTTTCTGATTGGAAGTCTGTAACTACAGGAGTGCTGCAGGAATTGGGGCTGGCATCTGTGTTGTTTGTGATATATATATTAACAACTTCAATGTGATAGTAGGAGGTGCTATTCAAAGAGCTTACACAGCACAATGACTCAACACAAGTGTCACAACTCAAAATTCATTTCCTCCATTTCATCAGTAAACACAGGGTCTTCAGAGTCCTCAAATAATTACCATGTGCCAAAAGCAATCATGTTAGCACTGTGGTGGAAGCCACCACCAAGTTTCCTATAGATTTTCTCAGAAAAGTTATTACAATTAATTCCATTACAGAGAGTATGCAAAAATGCAAAATGCACTGCTTGTACACAGTGTGTGATGAATTCCATAGACGAAATTAAACCTGAAGAAGAGTGAGCCTGGTTATTGATACAAGGGAGTGGAAACAGAATTTGCCTCCAAATGGACTTGGTAGGAAAATCATTGAGCACGCAGCTGGATACCAGGTCACGTGTGTCACTTGGGCCAGAGCTGGCACACAAGGAGAAGCTTATAACGTGTCCCTTGCAGCCCTCATGCATTTGCTACTTTCGTCATATATAGGACACAGAATTCCTGTATTGGGAGGGTTTTGAGTTCCAACGCAATATGGAAACAGTAATTGGATCTTGCGTCTGGTAGCAGAGAAGGGGAGCAGCCCTTCTCCCACCAGATGCCACAAAGTTGTTGCTAAGCAGCAAAAATTTGCTGGAAAAGACCAAACTGAACTGGAAAAATATCTTCAGATTACAAAGGAAAGAAAGTGTTCTACAATATCTACTGCAAGAATTGTAGGACAGATATGTTTCTATCTTTAGGGAGGACAATGGGATGCACTGTCTTGACTGTCATGCAAAAATCATATGGCAAATGATGATAATGAAGCAGTGTTTCAAATATCACATACAAGTTGTGGACACAGTTCAGTCCATCACAAAAACCAGCCTCCCCTCCATGGACTCCATCTATACTTCTCACTGCCTTGGAAAATCTGCCAACGTAATCAAAGACCCCTCCCACCCCGGACATTTTCTCTTCTTCCTCCCTTCTATCGGGCAGAAGATACAAAATCTTGTAAATACGTGCCATCAGGCTCAAGAACAGCTTCCATCCCGCTGTTATAAAGCTACTGAACAGACCTCTTGTACAATAAAGATAAGCTCCTGACCTCACAATCTACCTCGTCATGGCCTTGGACCTTATCGTCTACGTGCACTGCACTTTCTCTGTAACTGTAACACTATATTCTGCATTCTGTTATTGCTTTTCCCTTGTACTACTTTGATGTACTTATGTTTTGAAATGATCTGTATGGATGGCATGCAAAACAAAGTTTTTCACTGTATCTCAGTATATGTGACAAAACTAAATCAATTACCAATTACCAGGGGACCTAGTTGTGTCATCAAACCATATTGCAACAGAAAAATGTCTAAACTCTAATGGACTGCACAGACTTCCTGAGAGATGTGACACTTCTTTCTCTGAAACAAGGGACCAGCTATCTATGGATTGAGATTGTATTATCTGGGTTCCAGAGGCATCTCACACTGTTACCCTTGTTTTAAAAAAGCCTGATTTGTCCTCCACTGTTTACAAACACCAAATGCAGCTATTGAGAGCTCATGATAAGAAGTCCAGGCCTGTGGATGTTCTATCCCAGGGAGAGTGGAATGATCTGGGATTTCTGAAGGGACTGTCAAGTGTAAGGGACATTTGACCTGCACACAGTGCCAGCAGAACATGGATATGTTCACATTCACACGAACTATCTTTTATCTTCACATGTTACAATATCACTAGCAGATGTTAGAGCATAGAACATGGAACAGTACAGCACAGAACAGGCCCTTCGGCCCACAATGTTGTGCCGACATAATTAATCCCTCCTACCTACAGCATGCTCATATCCCCCTTCTGTTCTTCTAGATCAATGTAGAGACATAGAAGACTTTGGCCCTGCTCATGAGACTGCTGCAGAACCTGTTCCACATGCTATTGATATCTGGCTTTACCAGCATGGGTTACTTCTGAATGAAGATACCCTTTGAGGCAAAGGAAGGTGCAGGACAATCTTAACCTTTAAATTAGATATATTTGGCTGTTTTTGTTAGTTGTCAACTAGTTCTATAATGAGCAGAATAATCCCCTGAATTGGGTTAGCCAGCCTACTTCAGTTCAGGAATTAGTAACTATTATGTTCTGTATTGATGAAAAGTTAAAACTTATATATCCTTGTTAAGGGGTGGTGGTGGGAGATTGGAATATTGAGTTATACAATCCATTGTACAATCCACTACACATTGTCCTGATACAGAGTTTTGGCCTGAAACATCAACCATCCCTCTGCCTCCACACATAATACTGACCAGCTGAGTTCCTCCAGCATTTTTTTTATCCATTGAGTTTGTCTGCCTTGGATTACCACAGGACTTGGACTACTCTGGTCACTTTGTACACATGAGGAGCAAAACATTTCCCAGCAATCATAATTCTTGACAACAGCATGTCAACAGAAATGGATCTCCCGAAAACAAAATATTTAGGAACCTCCGGGAATGGTAGTGTTACAAAAGACTGTGGCTATTGTGAGGAATATGCAACAATGGCATTAAAATAGATTGTGCTTTGTCATAATGTTTTGCTGTTGACAAGAAGTTGAGCACTGATTTGGAAACAAGTTCACAGGGTAATTAATGACACAGGGCTGATGGAAAGCTGATGTTCTGCAGTGTGATTGGACATTGAGCAAGTGCATTGTTATTTGTACAAAGAGCCCAGATTGTGCTGTTGTGGATCATCTGATTTACTCAGAGGAGGTAATGTTGGAGATCCTCTGGGTTCTGATGCATCTTCTTCCTGAATGCTTTCACCATCTTGGGTCTGTTCAATGAAGTTCTGGTTCTGAGCAAGCTAGGACTCTTCCGTCACATAAAAGTGCCACCCTTTCTGATATGTAAAGTAATGAAGTGCACAGTATGTTTTAATCAAGTATACAGTAATAACAAGCTAGCTGGAGGGGGAGAATATCTTGCCTCTTGAAACTACTCAATCAATAAAGACGCGACTGATCTGGACTTCAAATCCATTTAACTGCCTTAAGTACTAATTGCTGGAAGCATTTTCTTATCTGTGGATCTCAGGCTCAAAGTACAGGGAGTTAGAAATTCCAACTCTTTCTAAACTTTTCTCTGGTGAAGGAAATCAGTATTTAAACTTCATTAACTCTAAAACTTATACCTCATATTTTGGATGAACCTATTGAGAATGTGTTCCACACAGCCCAGGAAAGCAGCAGGAGGTGCTTGGTATTACTGAGGTCAGTGAGAGCCTCCATTGTCAGATCAGGAAAATGAGGAAGTCCAGATGAAGTTGTTTGAACAGCACAAAATGAGCGCAAGGTTTTCCACTTGAGGTTCTTCTGCTACATACACACTGCCACAACTTTAGAAATGTCAGGAAATATATCCCCATGTGCTAAAATCCCAGGCTGTGATTTTAATCCATAACCCTTTAATTCTAAGGTGACAATGCTAACAATTGGGGTGTCAATAACAGCCTGATTCGATACTAATAACAACCTTAAACAAATGGCATAAGTTCTGATAAACTGAAACCCTGCAGAGAGTACCTACCATAACCTTTAATGCTAAGAGACAACACAGATTTAGTATTTGGCTACTTAAAACACTCTCTAGTTCCTCTGAAAATACACTTTCCATGGTCAGTAACACATGGTGTAAACCCACTCCACAAGGGCATGTTGAACTCTCCACTTGATGTAACTGTTCGATCAATTCATTTTGTTTTGCTGGAGTCCAAACATCGTGCTATTCTTATACTGCTGTGTAAAATGTTAATTTTATTTTAAATGGTATACCCTAATGGAATTTTTTCTCATGTCTTTTTATGGTTCATTTCTTTATTTAGTTCCTCAGGTCTTTGTCCCTGTAGTATATTTGGAAATGGTCATTGAGTCAATGTTGTTGTGCTGTTAAATTCTAACAATACATCTTTAGAGGTTTCAGCACAAAGGTACATAGTTAATTGCAAATGAACAACAGTTACCACATGTGCTTATTTACAAACAGTTTACATACGAGTATAGCAGATGTGAGACAATAGGATCGATGAGAGGCATTCATTATTGAAAACTTTTTAAAAAAATCTGTAGATGCTGTAAATCTGAAATAAAGACAAAAAGAAGTGCTGGAAAATCTCAACATGTCAGGTAGCATCATAGTGGAATAAAGAAATGGTTAATGTTTTGGGTCTGGGACCCTTCATAACCTGAGAAAGAGAAAACATTCATTGCCAGGCTGTCCATCATTATGGAGAGGTCAACACAAGGTCCCTTTGCTGCAGAGTCTTCTCCAGACTCTGTTCTTCTGTGGATTGGAATGGGAATGGGTTTGGATGAGCTTCCACAGATTCCCATTTGTGTTACAATCGCCGTGATGCAAAACTAATTTTCACCGTTCATGATGCTGGGCACTTTACAGCCAATGATGTATTTTTTTAAATGCAATCACAGCTGAGGGCATAGTGAAATGTGACAGCCTGTCTGTTCCGTGAAGCAATTGCCCTGATAATTGGCTTTAAGTGAAGCTGAATAATGAATAAATGCTGGGGGGTTGGAGGCTGGGGTGAAGAAGTCTTTCTAAAAGAGCTTTGGTATCTCTTATAAGCACATGGGAGGGCAGATAGGGTCTCAACTGAAAGCTGTTAATTGACTCACTTTAAACATCAACATACGGCATGTTAACAATTACAATGCAAATAATGATTGAAGAAAGTCCTTCTGACGTCTTTTGCTATGCCGTGACGTGTCACTCACTCCCCCTCTCCACAAGGTAAAGGAATTAGTGATGTGATGGCCAGGGGTTGGAAGTGACCCATATGAAGTGCCAGAAGGTTGCCTAGGGGCTGGGACCTCTGAGGCTTTCAGCACTGACTTGGAGGAGAGATGAGAACCAGGACCAAGTCCATCATTGAGTTGCCGAAGTGACAAGGTACAGGTTGTCCCCAGGTTACAGCAGGCTTTCCTTCCTGTGAACCTTTCGTAACCCAAGCAGTTCGCAAGTCGGAAGTGCGGCTGCAAACTGAATTCCCACACAGCAGGAGATGCTTGCAGTCTGAGAGCAACCGGCAAATCCATCCTGCCCGGTCTCCCAAATGCTCATTCATACCTATGGGCTGTACATAAGTTGGGTTTTCGTATGCTGGGGAGGACCTGCAGTACTGCACCTGCACAGTCTCCCTTCTGAATGGTAGGCTGAAGAAGGAGGCAGCTTTCAATCTGTAAATCGATGGCCATCTCTGCCCATTGACCACCAGAACCCCTGATCCTGGACCGCCATCTAACTACACATTGTGAAAGATGTGCCAGCTAAACGTATTTCTCTTTCAGCCTCAGATGCAGGAAGTATTGAAACCATTTTAGGACCATCAGTCCATGACCTCTGACCTTCCACCCTGTGGTATAACATACAGGAGTAGTCACAAAGCTTCATAGAATCATAGAGTCATAGCATGGAAATTGATCCTGTGGCCCACTGTCTACCTTCCATCAACCATCTATTTTACACTAATCCTACATTAATCCCATTTTTTCTTCTCTACACATTCCCATCAACTCCCCCCAGATTCTACCATTCACCTACACACACTAGGGGCAATTTACAGTCATCATTTGACTCACCAACCCATATCTTTGGGATGTGAGCACACCCAGAGGAAATCCACTGGGTCACAGCGAGTATGTGCAAACTCCACGCAGCCAACAGTCAGGGTTGAACCCAGGTCTCTAGAGCTGTGAAGCAGTGGCCCTACTAACTGTGCCACTGTGCTGCATGAAAGTTGAATGTTTTCTTTTCAAGAAATATTCTATAAGAATAATGTTTTCAAGAAAATTATTTAGTAATCCTTTTTCTCTGTTTATTTGAAGGAGAAACTGAAACAAGTGAGATTTTATTACTGTTAT
Source organism: Rhina ancylostomus (assembly GCA_030265395.1). Taxonomy (NCBI): domain Eukaryota; kingdom Metazoa; phylum Chordata; class Chondrichthyes; order Rhinopristiformes; family Rhinidae; genus Rhina; species Rhina ancylostomus. The sequence goes on from JARFYF010000050.1 coordinate 11,430,024, forward strand.
AAGGATGTTAGAAAAATAGCAAATGAAAATAGAAAAAAACCTGCAGATGCTGGAAATTTGAAATATAAACAGAAATGCTGGAAGGATCCAACAGGTCAGACAGAATCTGGGATTCATCAGAGGGTCTTCATACTGAAAGATTAACGTTTTTCTCTCTCCACAGATTCTGCCTGACCTGCTGAGAGTTTCCAGCATTTTCTGTTTTTTTTGTGTAATAAAAATAACTTGCTTTATTTTTTTCTAAGCCGCTGCATCTTCTCTTTTGAAAGTTTTCACAGTCTAGTAATAGCGTACTCTGTGGGCAGGCATTCAGCCTCTTCAAGTTTCTGGAAATGTAAAGAAGTTAACACTTTGGAATGATAACATTTTGTCGGAGTGTTCATTACATGCAGTCTGAGTGATTTCCACCAATGTGTCTGGCTCAGTGACTTTTGACATGAAAGTCAAAATAACCTTACTGCCTTTACACACATCCACATCTTTGGCCAGTAGCACTCATCCCATGCAGTGAACCTTTCTACACATGTTCAGAAATCCCAATCTACCTGAAACCCTCCCTCTGACCTCTTGCACTCTCTAGGTCTTCTTAATGCAACCTTCCTATTTGACCCCCATTGTCTCATTTTTTTCGACTTCACTCGTTCACTCTAACCAAACCTTTCTGAATGTTCAGCATCCTATTCAAGAAAATAATTAGAAAATTGGCATTTTGTTACATTCCTCTTGTAATTAACACTATCTCAGTGTCACATATTTCTGGGTCCATGAGATCATTAATTAGCACGGAAAACTAATGCGGTTCATTCACTGTAGCTTTAATGACGATTGCTTAATCAGATCTTGGCATCTGACTAAAATGGTCCATTTTATATGTGTCACAGACTCTGAATAATTAATTTTTTTAGTCCGCTCATCAATATCTATTAGAATTCAATGGTCAACTGTATTGACAGCAAATTACCTTTTAACAATTTTTTAGAAACTAAGCTTGGTCAAATTTTATTTCATATTATTATTTAAAAACATAATCATAATTGGATTAATTATTTTGAGCATGATTTTGATTACAATGATATCATCTTCTGTGAAGGAGAGGACTGGGAACAGAATGGTCACCAGATGCTTCCCATACAGAGGGAAGCGCAGTGCAAGTCACACTGAGCCAATCTTGGGTACTTCCCAGCTATGTGTTGGAAGGATTTGAGGGTTGGTCACCACACCGGTTGCTAAAAATGGACGGAAGTTGGGGACAGTGGAAAGTAAGTTTGCTATTTATATAGTGTAGCGACTAGCTACACTGAATAAAGACATGGGACACTTGTTTGGAGTCCAAGAGTCGAATGAACGACTCGGGTGCGCTGCCCCTTTAATAAACACCGTTCCCGCGCTGACGTCACGCGCAGGTCACGTGACCTTCCCGCGTGCGAGCTCCACTAGCCCAACGAAGAAGGAGTGCCCTGCGCCATCTTGTGTCGGGGCCTCCGACGACACTCGCAATCGTGGGAGCCGGTTCGTGAAAGGTAAGTCGCCACAATACCTATAGAAACTCCAATGGAGAACATTTTCCCAATTATTAATTCTAAAGGACATATGGGTAGTTTAATATGGGGTTTAAAATGGGCGGTGTGGGCTCGTTGGGCCGGAAGAGCCTGTTACCACACTGTAAATAAAATTTAAATTTTAAAATTCTATTCTGGGTCTTTCATCATTGAAGGGCAGACCTATCAACAATAATCGTTTATATTTTTGTAGCATCATTAATGCAGTAGCATGTCTCAAGGGAACTTCACAGGAACATTAACAAATAAAACTGAACACAGTGCCAAATAGGAGGCTAAGGATCGATCTTTATGGGCCATTGTGGTAAAGGTACAAGATTTGGAAGAAGTATGGCAGGCGATTCTTTGGTCATGAAGAATTAAAAGTCCTTTTCCCTTGAGTGTGTGAGACTGTCACTCGACTCCTTCCCAACCACTCCCTTAAATATGGAGTGCACAGCAAAGTGAGATCCATGGCATGTATCTATTGCTGTTGCCTGGAATGATCCAATTTCATCTGCTAATATTCCAGTCGAGCTTTGCACAACAAATGTCATCACTCAGTGTACATCCTACGCATGAGGAATTTCATGCTTGATTTCTGGGGACAACTGTGTTTCTACAATTTATGCAGAAGAACATGGAAGTTCAGTGGCTTAGCACTCAAAATCAGATTTGAAGTTTTAGACCCCTATTCCCCCATTAAAAGTACTGACAAATAATTATGATTGAAGGAGAGCAACAGATAAGAGGAGGTTAAATATGACAACCAAATTATAAGTTGCATTTTGTCTCAGAAGACTACATTAGCCCAGCTGGATTTTACTGGCAATGCCATGGTCAATTACATGAATGCCACCAAATTCAGGTTTCCATGCAATGCATTTCCAAAACACTTAAGTCCCAAACTTACAGACAGATTCCTGATGGTGAATCTTTCACTATTCTTTGCTGTTGGACTGAGAGTTCAGCTATGGAATATGTACTTGCTGGAAATCAAAGTTTTTACACTGGAGTGCCAGCTCAGATAAGATTCTGTGGGCCAGGTTTGACTGTGAGCTTATTCGTTTGAGAGGAAACTTTATATCTCTGAGGAAGAAAAGTGTTTTATTTTTAATTATTTAAGCTTGCCTTAATTTTTCAATTATTTTAAATGGTTTTGAAGATTTTAATGTTCATTTTTTAAAAATATATCATTTTCAATATTTCTGAACATTAAGGATAATTTTGTGATAAGTTGTGAAAGTGTTGCTTATTAAAATCACTTCCCTTTGATGTGAATTTGGTAATTTCAAGCTAAATAATTTTAAAGCTTGTGTGATGTTGGATCACTTTTAACGCAGTAAATAACTTGGAAGTTAGAAGCAAAGGATCAGGAATGGTCAGATACATCTAGCAGTTTAATGAAATGTGCAGGTTGGCATTTCCTTGTTCAGTGTGTTCTAATGCCTCTTAAATACAGTATGCAGACTGTACCTGAAAGGTGAGCATCACCAGGACAATGCCTGGTACCCCCATCTGCATGCCAAACATTCACTTCCTTCCTGATGCAGTATATCATCAGCAAGGTGCTGTGGAGTGACTCACCACAGCTATTTTGCCAGTACCTTCCCAGAAACCACAATCTCTATCACCTAGAAGAGCAAAGGCAACAAACACACCTTCTCTTAGACCTGGACTTGTATCACCATCCTGACCTGGGCTTAGATCGCCAATCCTTATCATAGGTGCATCAAAGTCCTGGAACACAAACTCTTGCAGACAAGGAGGCAGCTCAGTACATTAAGTTAGGGATAATAAATGTCATCCACAACATTCATAGCACAAGAATGAAAATTCTTAACACGAGTAAGATAATGAGGGACCTAAAGCAGGAAGTGTTATCTGTGCTCCTCCCTCAGGACCTCATTTAGTTTGAGCTTATTTTCTGCTTTTTTCAGCTAATTTTCATCTTCGGGCTATTCATGTCCTTGCCTGAACCTTGAGCCAAAAAGGAAGAATTGAACCTTTTTTAAAAAAAATTTGGTTTCTCCAGGCATTTACTTACTTGCACTGAATTCAGATACATTGAAGGTATAAGACGTCTGACCGAAGGATGGTTGAAACTCATTTACTGCTGTGACCGTGATGTACACAGCCACTGTATCTAGTGAGAAAAGTCAAACTTTTAGAACATGTCCATTGAGTTAGTAGTTTCTCTTGTAACGTTTAGCATTTAGCCTGCAAACGTGTCTGAAGATGCTGCTTAAATTTAGACCCCCTACTTTGTGCACATTCATTGATTCCAGCTGTAATTATACTCAAGGTCTTTCCCATTTTGGAAGAGTGTTCCCCATTTTGGCAATGTTTGGGTACAATCTTCAATTAATAAGCTAACATTTTTTTCATTCAGTAAAAGATTCAATTTAATTTTGAAGACTTGTAATGGCCATAATTAGCAGAAACTTTCAGTCATAATAAGAGGGCAGCAGGCTATTTTGTGAGTGTATCCTGTTCTGCTACAGTGTTTTTACAATGAGCGCAAAAGCCTATAGAGATTCAGGATGTGCTAAGCACAACTTGTGCTGAAAGTTCTCCATTTGTTCATGCCAGGTGCTCCTGTTATAGAGTTAAATTGGTGTG
>JARFYF010000050.1:11686365-11700173 GCA_030265395.1 Rhina ancylostomus
AGATTGTTGTGTGCTATTGAATACTAGAAATGTCAACAATATAGTTAGCATGAGTTGTTGCTCCAAGAACAGATAAAAGAAAAGACCAAAAGCAAGGATATATGGAACCAAAGTGGTAGAAGGAGTTAAGTCACTGATCTGCCATAACATAACTAGCAGAATAACCTTGAAGAGTTGAATGGCCTTTGATTTTGTTCCTTTCAATATCTCCCATGAACAGTGCAGGAGATAGACTTCAATGAAGACAGATATTTTATTGTCAGTGTTGACTGCGAGAGAAGGGAAACACCATAATCTCTCAATGCCCAATCTGGAAATTACAAGGTTGTACAAAATGAGTGCTGGTGAAGTAGCATTCTGATTGCATCTTTTCAAGTTTATGAATTCCAATAATTATATCTTTGATGGTTGGTGGTGCAAAGTTCCATCTTTCTATTCTGGAGCTGTACTTCCTCTGCTTTACCTGGACTTCACCAGGTTTACAAGTGTTCTTTCTGACTGTTTGCATTTGGGTAAAAATTTTGAAATTGATACCCCATTTCACTTCAGCTCATTGGAAATTAAGATGGGGAGAGGTTTATAAGGGACTGGGAGTGGGCCTGATTTAATATTGCCCATGTTACATTATAAATATTCATGTCGCTGTGTTAACCGCCTGATAAATTCATTGTTGAAGCTCTCTGCAAAGAGAGCTCTCTGGCTCATATTTAGCTGAATCATTGTCCAAGTTGTCATGTGTTGAAGCCAGTTTTGAATTAATATCACACTGTTACTCTATATTACCAATAATTGAAAGATTGTTTGTGGTATAGATTTCTTTAAAAAGCTTTCTCCAGAATGCTTTGGACTAATCGAAATATTGCATGCCCCAAATTAACATAATTCTGAATGTTACCCTATGACATTTATTAGATTGCAGAAGACATCATCATCCTAACTATTTCAACTTTGATTATGCTGTTTTACTTTTATAGATAGTCTCAGAAATGGTCTATAATTTTGTTGGTAGACCTATGGGAATGTTTGTGCTCATTTGCTTGTCTTCTAAGTCAGCAGAGAGAGTTTTACCTTTTAGATAGTTTTATCTTTGAGAAGACGTGGAACTGAATGTTCTTCTCTGTGGAGGTACTTTGGATGAAATATATATGGAGCATTTTGAGCCTCATTTTACAATTGAGCACTCAAGACGTCAATGTTAATGTGAGTTGCTGCTCCAAAAGCAGATAAAGGAAAAGCCCTAAAGTAAATGTCCATCAAAATTAAATTCACTTCTGATGAGACTTACCCTTACTCAGCCTCCATTTCCTTTCAATCAGAATTGAGTAGACCATTTTTTTCCACAAAATAACGTCCATTCAAAGCGGCACTTCTACATAATCATAGAATACTAGACTTGCACACATTTCCATCGTAGCGTTCGACCATTATTTTAATAGGCTACTAATCTATTTTCAATTTTCCTTCTAAAGTGATGAGGTAATTTGTTTTCATTTGCCTCTTATGACTGATTTTCACTTAAACAAGCTGTCATTCACTTTACACATATAGCGTATGCCATTGGGATTGAGGATAGGCAGATTATGCATCTTCCTTCCCTCATACTGCTAGCTGGGCATCAAGAAATGAGGTGTATAACAGGAGCAATGCTTTTCTCTAATTGGTAGATGGTAATACAATCATCTCCTTCCCAAAGAAAGCCAGATTTGTGCTAAGGCAGCCAGCAGAAAAATACTCATTTCAGACCAGATGAACCCCATCCTTTGAACAGCTGAATGGATTTTCATGATGCACACACAAAAATCAATCGATGCAAATATTTACTTTGCCATTTACGACCATCACTTCCTTCTCCTGTTCTGTGGCACCAAAGGCTCTGGAAAATATATTATTAGAGGAAGGTGGTAACAGATTTATTGAATCCCAAAGTCCCACTGAAGTCAAGTTTCAGATGAGCATTAATGTGTGCAATTACAAATAGAGATGCATTCGGACAAATGACATATTCTCCCAAAAACAGGATGATTTTTAAATTCCTGTGTCATCTCAATCACCATACATCCCTGAGAAGTGAAGTAAATATGTTGAACTCATTACAGACTAAATGCCTGAGCATCAACAATTTTATAGCTTTCAAGCTTAACATATTAACAGGGTCACACTAGAATGTTCGCATAAGAAGGCACAGTGTCACAATATTTTTGCTGGTGACTAAGAAGTTACTAGCCATTTTAAGTTTGGAATAAATAAACTGGCACCTGCCATTAACTTTTGAAAAGTGTTATTCTTGAACATTGCAGAACGCAAGAACTCTTTGTCATGAATCTAAAAGAGACAGAAGAAAATATAATCTTTGGTCCGCAGGTAATATAAATGCTATGCTGGTCACAAGAAGCAATCCCAAGAAAAGTTAGAGTTGATTTTCAGCTGAAGGAAATATTACCCCCTCACCTCCCCATCTGCATCATTCACATCATTTCTTGAAAGACTATGCTGAATATGTTTGGATTTTCAGTGTAACATTTAAGCCCTTGTCATTCTTTTTAAAAGCTTATTTAAAATGGTATTGTTGGAGGCTTGGTGGCTGTTTGTCATCAAGCACATATGGTATATAGGCAGGGGAGCAGTTGAGGATAAAATAAATAGGCATGAGGGAATTCAAGGTTATAAATAAATATTTACATAAGCATTTGAATTCTCTGAATTCTGTTATGGGTTAGGATCTATTATGCAACTGTATATACTATTGAATAAACTCTTGGTAGGTAACATTCTGTCATTAGAAACAGGTTTAATGAACTGAGAGGATTTTCATTTTTAGCATTCAAACATTATTATTGTGCTTAAGTTCCACTTTAGCATCACTCATCACCTGGAGCTTAACATTATCCAGCCATGCAGGCACAACCTGCTTCATTACCTGAGGAGTTATGACTCGAATTGAATGATGCACAATTATCAGTAGACATTCCCACTTCAAACCTCAGAATGGAGGGGAAAGCACTGATGAAATAGCTGAAGATGTTGGCCCATGGACACTGTGGGACTCCTGAAGTGATGTTCTCTGGCAGAGATGATCGGTCTCCCAGAACTGCAACTTCTACGCTGAGTCATTGGGGATTCCCATTGACTTCAAATTTATCAGGATATTTCACACTTCAATGGGAGTAAAATTTCCCACTTTCATGTTGGATTGTTGCTGTAAATGTGCCAAGAATCATCAATATTGAGAGAAACCTACAAAACATTTGCACAGAGAAGGGTGACTCCAGTTAAAGATCTAAGCAGTAATGCTTACTGACCAGAACTACAGAGTGGTGACCAAGCTTAAGCAGTGATGATGCCTATTACAGAATAACGTTAGAGCTTTTCATTTACAGTTTTTCAAGATACTGATGGTTGTTTAATAGATCTAATACAAGATTATGGTAAACACACACCTCAGTGACTGGCAGATGTTACTAGCTGGTGTTGAAAGGAGATTTGACAGTATGTATACGTTGCTAGCAGAGAGCTGTACAACTGATCGTAATGTTGTTTTTGAAACAATTTCCTAATATTTACTTAAACATTTTTGGGTGGAATTGATTGACACTTTCCCAAAATGAATACAGTTTAAACCCATCTGAAATATAAACATTAAAATTATTGGCCCTTAAAGAAAAGTAGGCAGAAATTAAAAGAAAAGTTTTCATTTGTGTGGCATCTTTTATGCAGTTACAAAACATCAATATAAAAGTGAATTAGTGCATAGCAAGCTCCCACAAGGAGTGATATGAAAATGACCACGATCACGTGTTTTATTAATATTTGTCAGGCGTAAATGTAGGCCCAGATAACAAGGAGAACCTCTTTTTTTTGGAAGTATTTCCATCTTCTATCCTTCAGTTGGCTGAGCAAACTTGCCAGATATCCTGTGTAGTTTCTGAGTCCAACATCTCACAATAACACTAGCTATTTCCCAAAGATTAGAGGAAATTAGATCATAAAAACAACCAGCTTTCAAAACGGTTAAAATTCTTAAGAGGCAAGTAGAACATGCAAATAAATGAATGAAAGAAAAGGATGTAATATCGATCACCAACATAAAAAATGCTTATTGAGTCATACAATGCAGAATCAGATCCTTTGGCCCAACTGGTCCGTGCTGACCAAGATCCCAATCTAAGCTAGTCCCATATGGCCCATATCCCTCTAAACCTTTCCTATCCATGTACTTGTTCAAATGCCTTTTAAATGTTGTTAATGTACCTGCCTCAACCACTTCCTCCAACAGCTCATTCCATATACTGGCCAAACATGAAAAATTTGCCCCTTGGGTTCCTATTAAATCTCTCCACTCTCACCTTAAACCTATGCCCTTTAGTTCTTGATTCCCCAACGCTGAGAAAAAGACTGTGCGCGTTCACCCTATCTATGCCCTTCATTGTTTTATACACCCCCCATAATATCACTCTTCATTCTCCTATGCTCTAATGAAAAAAGTCCCAACCTGCTCAACCTCTCTACATATCAGTTCCTCAAGTCCTGGCAAAATCCTCGTAAATCTCCTCTGTACTATTTCTGGCTGAATAGTATTTTTTCTGAGCAGTTTGATCTCTATGTCCATCCAACCCTTGAAGGAGAACACCATAAGTCCATGGGGTAATTATTTCAAGTCCTGGAGTTGTGGGGTTGATCTTTTCTCTAAATGTTATCACCTTCTGTTAAGCATGAAAGAACGTGACTGGGAATTTCTGGAACGTGTTATCTATAGGCTATTAAGCCATGAATGCACACTAATTGCAAACATTATATAACAGAATTGTCAGAAACAGTAATGCATATGGTATAAACTGAAACTGTGCTGTGTAAGTATTTCAATTAATTTCTTCAGAACTAATCACTGAATGTGTCATATAAAAGAACTGCAAAGCTTTAAAAATATGCAGCCAAGCTGGATCCAGGAAGAGTAACTTGCAGATTGGTTTACAACATTGCATCTATATCTTGTCATTTAACTGTATTTGGACAAGATCCTCAGTTTCTCATTAACAATAAACGATGGTTCACTGAGCAGATTAGGAAGGTTTTTGTTTCTCTTAATTAAAATGGTAGGCTCCTTTTCTTTCCACTAGTTAAGATATCTGTATTAGTCACATGTACATCGAAACACACAGTAAAATATATCTTTTGTGTAGAGTGTTCTGGGGGCAGTCTGCAAGTGTCGCCACGTAGCATGCCCACAACTTCCTAACCGGTACACCTTTGGAATGTGGGAGGAAACTGAAGCACCCGGAGGAAACCCACGCAGGCACGGGGAGAACGTATAAACTCCTTACAGACATTGACCGGAATTGAACCCGGGTCACTGGCGCTTTAAATAGCATTATGCTAACTGCCACACTGCAAGTTGCATCAAGGTACATGTCTTCACAAAGTCTGAACTTTCTGTGAGTTAGTTCTGACGGACGAGCTGCTTGCAGCTTCAAGTGAGGCGGAGTTGACTCCACAATATATTTTTTGTCCTCCATGCAGATTACTTGCTCAATATCCTCACTTACACAGAAAGTTTCCATTCATAGAGGTTACAGCTGAAAATGAATAGCTCAAACTAATGTCGGTGTTTATCCCCTGTGCAAGCAATCAATTCAAATCTCAATCCACCCACATTTATAATTTGTATACAAGGTCAATTGTGCCTCATCTCAATATGGTCCCATGTGCCTCTTCCTCCCTTCCATCACCTACCATCTGAGTGCAGTCTTCAGCATTAGCATTGTTACTGCCTCAACCATTCAGACAGGCAGTGAGTTCCACAGCCTGACACTCTCTGCAGTCTTATTGTAACTGTTTGGGTAATGATAAGCAGTGTGACTGGAAAGAACACAGACTTTAATGTTAATATGACATAAATAAACCAAGTCAAGGATATATGAAAAGAAGTCAAAATTAAGGGAATTTTATTGCACAAAGAATTCATAATAAAGTAGATGAACTAATGGCACAAGTAGTAATAAAGAGGCTTTGATAAGTTAACTATTTCATATGATTTGAAATAAGACTGACAAAATGGCAGAGGATGAGTGGGTGAAAAATGTTGGGGAGGAGTGCAGAGTGTAACACTGAAAATAAAGGATGAAGTAAGAGCAATACTGAGGAGGGACTTTGGCCCAAAAAATAGATAGAAGGAGAATCAGAATGGGTGAGGTTAAGAGATGACAAGGGACAAAATTGAATTTTTACAAGACCACTTAACAGCAGAAACACTGTCAGTGAAAAAAATGAATTAAGAAATATAAAGAGCTGGTAACAAAAGAAATGCAATAATCATGAGGTACTTTAATCATAACATAGACAATCCAAATTGGAAAAGTCATGTGGTGCATGACTTCAGAGAATATATTCAGAACAGTTTTCTAAAACAAAATATCATGGAACAAAATTGAAAAAGCACTGTTGCAATTCTTGTCTTGTTTAATAAGACAGGGTTACTTAGTAAACTCATTGTAAGGGATCTTCTAAGGCATAAAAGGATCACAATGTAATTAAATTTTATATGCTGATGGAGATAGCTGGAATTCAATCACAAAGTAAAGTCTCAGACTTAAATAAAGCCATGGGGGTGAATTAGGTTAGATAGAATCGGAAATTAGGTTAAAAGATTTGCCAGTAGATAAACAATGGCAAACATTTAAAGGAATGTATTATAACCCTCAAGAAATAAAAACTTTTTAGGAAAGTTGCCCCATCTGTGGCTAACTAAGGAAGTTAAAGATAATACTGATTAAAAGAGGAGGCTTATAATATTGGCAACAGAAGCATTAACCCTAAGGCTTGGGAGATTTTCAGGAAGCAGTGTTGAATAACCAAAAAATTAATAATAAGGGACAAAGCTAATAGAAGAGTGTAAACTAACAAGAGATATTTAAATGAGGCAAGAATTTCTACAAACATGTCAAATAGGAAGAGTAGCAGAACATAATCAAACCTATTGAATGGGGGGAGTAAACTCAAGAAGCCATAGGTTAAATATTCCATATGATTTGAAAAGACCAACAGAATGGATAAAAGATGGGTGGGTGTAGTATGTTGGGGATGAGTGCAGAGTGTAACACTGAAAATAAAGGATGACGTAGGATTGGCTTCAGCTCCACCCCCTTATCAGAGGTGAATAAAACTATAGATTTCGGGGAAGAGGTAAGAGATTTACAGAGGGTCTGAGGAGGGACTTTTTCACCTAGTGAGTGGTGAGTACCTGGAATGAACTGCCAGAGAGAGTGGAGGAAGCTGAGTTACTCCCGGCATTTAAATGTCTAGACAAGCACTGAGGCATAGAAGGCTGCGGGCCAAGTGGTGGTAGATGGGATTATATACGGATGGGTGCCCACTGGTCAGTGTGGACATAGTGGGCTGAATGGCCCGTTTTCTTGCTGTGTGACACTATGACTCCATGACTCTTAACTTCTTACAATCCTTGTTATTGCACACAGTGCAAAAAATCATTATGAATTTATAAATTGCAAAATTGAAATAGAATGCAATATTGTGAAATGGTATGAGATGCCCAGTAATGTGGCTGCCGGAAAATCAGGACTGAGCATATTTGCTTTTGTGCCTTAGTTGGATTTCAGCATAGGTATGGGAATCCCCTTCTACATGGAGCATGTGACCTATCTAATGCTAGAGATCTTCAGCTGCTGTACATAATGGGGATGGAATAGCTGACATTCACAGCAGAGTTAATGCTATGCATTTGGATAACCATATTTGATCGAATAAAAATGTAAGCTGCTGCTCAGTTCTTTCTCTCCTGTGCCCACCAAGTCATTCTATTAGTTCAGAGTGTTACACAAACGGTTTGGGAGAGTTTCAATATGCAATAATAAATAACCAAAACCTAATAAAAAAGCAGGAACTGGGGAGTAAATTAGATGGGAACATGGAGAACAAAGATAGTCCGAATCTCAACCAATATGTAACCTTTAACTGCACAGGACTGACTGAGAAACTCATACTGAACATGAAGAAGAAACTGAGTTTCTCACCTAGCGCCTGCTGCCTTGAGAAGTGTTACAAGTAGCTAGTTCCAGATCTGACATAGAAGCGTGCCTTCCTAAGTGAGATTAATTAGATCATGAAAGTTGCTGTTTCTTTCACTGACTATAATAATAACACCACAGTAGCCCGTGGCTAGAAATAACTTCATCTAGAATTTGAGAAATTCTCGGGCTAGGCTGCACTTCATTTTTCAAATGCAGGACAGAACACAAATGGCAATGATTTAATCAGCACAGCCTGAATTATTGATAGCAAGCAAAATGCTCAATTTGCTGTCACCCTCCGGTAGGCATTGCTTACATGGCCCTCAGCAGGACTCCAAGGAACAGTGTTATAGTCTATTCCTTATTCTAACCCAATAAATTATTGCTGAAAAATAACAGCAAAGAAAGAAATTATAAAGGCAACATTCACTGCATCCACTAGGCTTGTTTCACCTAGGAGTTCAGACTATGGGCACTTGCAATGAACTGCATCCAGACAGTAAATAACTCTGCTCCAAGGTAACCTGAGGTCAAACCAGTGTTTCTTTTCCACTGACTATTCTTAAACTCAACAACGCTGAGGATTTGGAGACTTGTCTGTTAAAATCTTATAGGATCGGTGTTGACTCACAATTAAAAAGCTCACCAGATTAAATGAACAAATGATGTGAAGAATATCTTTTATCAAAACCAATCTAAATACAAGGCCGTGAGCTCTGTATGAATTTCACCATTGGGTTCAAGCTCTTTACAAAGTGTCTCAGCACCCTAGGTTAAATCATTAAACAACAGGGATTTTGGAGCAACTTTAATATTTTCAGGAGCTGATATTTTAGGCAAACCTTACTAAAGCTTCAGGAATTAGGAATAAATTTGACAATCAAGAGAACACTAATTGAGATCTTATTTGAGTTTAGTGTATGCATATTAAAGTTTTACAGTTTGTCCTCCTTCTTCAAACCCTCAGTGATTTACAACTTGTTTTATAGATTCTGTTTTAAAATCCTGTAAATTTTCTATAAAATCCTCCAGGTATTGAACCACAAGTCAATAAGATGTACTGGCCAGGAATTGATAATGTCTCAAAGAAGCACAGAGCATCATGGCATTTAGCATGTTGCATTGTGGGAGCCTGGTACGTGAAACTGAGGCTGTGTAAGCATGGTTGTATGAAATTCTGCCATCTACCTTCTTCAAACCGTTATTGCTTCTTCCAGATTATGGAAATTTCACACGATTGACCCGTTCTGCTGTAGCACAACATTAAAGAACAAACCTCTAGTATTGTCTTGTGGAGATCACATCTTGTCTAGATAATATTTCTCTTTAAATCTCGTCCATTAAATCTAGTCTTTAAATTTAAATTAGGTAGGCTCTTCTTATCTTTAGGGCCCTAGTATATTTTGACAGTTTTTGTTTGGACTTTAAGTGAAGGTTGAGCTTTGGTTAAGCCTCTCCTCATTCTATCCCTGAGCAAGCATACAGCCAATGAATAGGCAGTGGCCAGCCTGGTTTATGAGAATAAGCAGGCAATGTTGTGTGAACCAGGCCCCTGTCTTTAGATGCAATTGCCTATCTGAGCCAATAGATTTTACCAGCACAGAGCCTGGCATTAGTTGTCCTCTCTATGGCATTAAGTGCAATTTGAGGTTGATGGTTAGTTTAACATTTTGAACACAGTGGTGCCATTCATTGAGAAATCCAAGTGTGAAGCCAATGAGTCCAAGGATGGTTTGAAAGCTGCTGTAATCAAGTGTTGGCTGTGTAATCAAGCTACCATGTTGCACATTTGATAACATTTTGATCATAAGTTTTGGGATTAGTTGGGTCTGTTTGCAGACTAATAGAATTGTGAATTACCATGCTATCAATTGCACTGATTACTTCAGATAGAACTTTGAACTTTTAATACTTTACATGCCATTTAAGTTAGGCAGTTTGCACAGTTCCTTATTTTGGAAAAACTGTGATCACCACCAAAGTATGCAATTCTTCTTCATGACCAAGCAACACTTCCCTCCACGGAGAGGAAGATGCATTGTCATCTGTTTTCCAAGGAGTGATGGCAGTTCAAAGTGTCCTGTATGCTATTTCCACATCACAATTTAACTTTGCCAATATGACAAGCAAACAATTCTTCACCAGCACATTAAATGGCTTCTCCCTTCCTTCTTAGCCAGTCCCTTGGGATTAACAATGACTTGTTGCTGTTTTAATAACAGTTCTTGTAGACAAAAATGAAACAGAGTCGTCAAATCAAGGTGTACAAAATTATCACAGGCCTAGCCTAAGTGAACAGGAAGAATCTATTTCCATCAGTGGAGAGGACAATCACTGGGATGTGAATTTAAATAAGTTGAGAGATAAAATGTTTACGCCAAAGAGCGGTGGCAGTCTGGAACACCCTGTTAGAAAGAGGAGAGCACTTGATATACTACAAGGTTATAGACCAAAGGTGGGAACAAGTGTCCTTCTGGGCTTGAATGGAGGTGATGGACCAAATACTTCTTTTTCTGTTGTAAAATTCCACAATTCTATGGAAGACTGTTTCTCATGTCCACTTGCATTATCTTTGGTTGGATTTTCATACTACAAACCTGATTTTACAGAACAAGGATGCTCTGAGCCATAGTGTTAGTCTTGTGATCCAGGTCGGGAGATGGATTGATTTCATTTAACTTCAAAAGGTCGTCACTCCTCCTTGCTGTTATAGGCTCCTGCTCCAAAAAAAGTTGCAGGTGGAGATAGCCTACTCAGCAGTGCCATCCGGTGAGGCAGCATTGTTTATAAAAGACAGTCAGATAATGAACTGCAGCTCCAGCTGTGCTGTCGCACTTCTCATTCACTGAATAATGCAGAGAAAACTCAGGGACCTGGGATAATGCTGCTAAATATTCCACTGGAGACAATGCGGCAAAATGGGGAAAAGCCAACCATCAGGCAAATCCCAACTAGAAATTTCTTGTTTAAGAATTGGCAAAGGGAGAGGAGTCCACTTTGCCACCTTTTCATCCATTAGTACTTATGGCAACATAAAAATGGCTAAAATATAAATGGCAGATGATGTCAAGCACAAAACAAAAGTGGACAAATTTTTATCCCTTGAGGCAAGGGATACATTTCTTTACAATAGCATATATTTCTTTGCAAAAGGCACATAAATTATAAATGTTTATGCCTTGAGATGTGCTCTAAATCAGCAATCAAAAAGTAGGGGAATTGTTACATGGCAAGATGTTTAGAGGAATGAATGTTACCCTGATAGAGGCCACAAGCCATTTGCTACTGGGCGAGTTATTTGCATTTTGGACTAGTCATTTTGGAAATAGCTTCTGCACCATTAGGATTGTAACAAAATAAACAGGCAAAGAAAAGGCTGAGGACAGGAGAAACTTTGTGCCAGAATCATGAGTTTATCAAGATTACATGACAGTTTGAATGAAGTATAGAAGAAGGTTTCATGAAAACATTTATTGAATTATACAGCACTGAAGAAGACCATCGTCAAGGTATTTGGTTGGTTCCACTCATCTTACTCTTGTCATAACCCTGCAAATATTTCCTTTCCAAAATACATCTAATTAATTTCTCAAAGTTACAATTAAATCTATTTCCAGCACCCTCTCAGATTGCGCCTGTACGCACCACATCAGTGCAAAATCAAAATTTCCCTATCTCCTCAGTGGTATGTTTGACGGTTACCTTAAATCTTAGTCCTTTGGCTACTCATCCTCCTGCCACTGGAAACTCTTTAATTCTATTCACACCACATAAACTATTCATGATCTTTGATACCCATGTTAATCTCCCCTTAACCTTCTCTGTGCTAAGGAGAACAACACCAGCCCTTTCAATCTTCCAACACAACTGAAGTTCCTCATTCTGTAAGTCTCTTTTGCAGCTTAATACTTTGGTTAAAACATCTGCTATATTATCGTTATTTGCAAAGGAAGTTCTTTATCCAATGGCCAAATGTTAAATGCACGATGTAACTCAAAACTGCAGTACATCTTACACGCTCTTTGCAAAAGGTCACCTTGTGTTGAACTGAACGAAGAAAAATTTCCAGAAGTTGCTGCATGTTATGACATTGTAAATACAGAAACAAAATTTTCATGTTGGCTACTTCTAACGGAATTGTAACCGTTCCTTCAGTGGTCATTTTCAATTAAGCTCAAACAGCTTGCTTTGAAATCTTTCCATTAGGTTCATGGTATCGTTCCTAATAGGAGCCAGAGGAAAGTTTCTCCCATGAGATTCTCATTTTCAGTCATGTTTTGTCCAGGTTTCTACAGTAGGAGTACAACCATGAAGCCTACTGATATCTTCTGTAGTGGATAACCAGCGATTGTTCAGGTTGATTTAATTGATTTGATTCAACCATCTTAAAGTGATACTAATACCAATACAGTTACCAATACCCATGTCTGCTGGTTAATTTGATCACATTCAGCATATTTCAACATATTGAGTCACTCAGCACAGAAGGATGTTACTCAACCTAACCAGCCTCTACTATCTGACAGTACTTCCTAATCACAGTAGAGTAGCAGTTAGTGTAATGCTATTACAGTGCCAGTGACCTGAGTTCAATTTCAGCCACTGTCCGTAAGGAGTTTGTACGTTCTCCCTGTGTCTGCATGGGTTTCCTCCGGGTGCTCTGGTTTCCTCCCACATTCCAAAGACATACAGGTTAGGAGTTATGGGCATGCTATGTTGGTGCTGGAAGAGCAGCAACCCAGCATATTCTCAGTAATGTAAAAAGATGGATTTCACTGTGTTTCGATGTACATGTGACTAATGAATAAATATATTATCCAAGTGGTTATAGAGTGAATAATGCTTGCAGCTTAAGGCTCTCTGTTGATCCACACCGAGACTCCATTGATGGTCAAAGTACATAAACCAGGGCCTGTAGAAAAGGTTTTATACTATATTGGCTCCCAACCACGCTGGTGTAGCTTCCTTCATGGAATACCACATACAGCTGAGAATACTTTGGAGCTTCCAAAGAGCTTTTCAACACGGTTTTTTGTCAAGCCCTCTCTTCATATCATGATGATACCAGCAACTGTTACGTCCCCAACATTGGACAGAAGAATCTCCATCAACACAATTTATGTAAAACTGTGATTAATTGACTCCTCTCCACATTTTTAGAATTACAAATCCACATGAGCATCATCCCACCTAAAGGATACAATCCAGATAAAGGGTTTCAACCCAAAATATCGACTGTCCATTTCCCTCCACAGATGCTGCCTGACCCACTGAGTTCCTCTGGCAGTTTGTTTGTTGCTCCTGATTCCAGCATCTGCAGTCTCTTGTGTCTCTAAAGGATACAATCCTTCATTTCATTAAAAATCTTTGAAGATCAAGCCCATTTCCTTGACCTTCCTTCACCTCTCACCACAATGGATAACAAATTCATCCGACTGTAGGTTAATCTGCTTCATCTGTATCAGGCACCTATTGTGCCACCAGGCTTCTGCCAGATCTTTCTCTGGACAGTGAACTGGCATGTCTCCAGCTTCACCCCATTGGTGCTGTTGCTAATGTGAAAGACAAGTGACTATTTCTCCTTTACAAGATTGACTATGAGCCTCTACAGAGGTACCTAGGAGTACAAGGACATGGTTCCCTGAAAGTGGCGTTGCAGATAGACAGGGTGGTCAAGGCAGCTTTTGGCATGCTGGCCTTCGTCAGTCAGGGCTGTCATGGTTCTGGGTTCTGGCCCTCAATTTGGCTCCTTTAATGCCTTGTTGTATAGCACATGGATTCCATGCT
>JARFYF010000050.1:11848046-11861858 GCA_030265395.1 Rhina ancylostomus
AGTAAATTTATCTGAAGCTGTTCATTTTCATTGCACTCTACTACATTATGGGTGGCACAGTAGTGTAGTGTAACACTATTACAGCACCAGCGACCCAGCTTCAATTCCAGCCGCAATCAGTAAGGAGTTTGTATATTCTCACTGTGTCTGCATGAGTTTCCTCCAGATGCTCTGGTTTCCTCCCACCTTCCAAAGACGTACAGGTTAGGAACTATGTGCATGTTATGTTGGCGCCAGAGGAAACGCTTGCGGGCTGCCCCCCAGCACATTCTCAGTAATGCAAAAGGATGCATTTCACTGTGTGTTTTGATGTACATGTGACTAATAAATAAATATCTTAAAATATTTTATATCATAGAGAATATCAAATGAACTTGGTAAATTTTGAAGAGAACATAAATATAGAGGTAAAGATATAAGATGTTTATGGCAAAACTTGAATGGGAAACAAGATTTCATTCTTCTGCATTTCTGGTTGTTCTGAAACTTCCCTGAAGTGTGGCAGCAAGAATTGGACACAATACTCCAGCATTATATAAAGGTTCATTCTCACTTCCTTGATCTCATACTCTTCATCCCCATTTGCAAAGACCTGTATCCTGTATGCTTTTTAACCACTTCCCCAATCTGCCCTACCACTTTCAATGAATAATACACATCCATCCACAGATAGCTCTGGTCTTGTTTTCCTTTGAATTCAGCAAAAGTACTTTGATTAGCCTTGTGGTCCCTGAAAATCATCCAGGTACTTGAGACTCTATCAATGATGGTTAACCCTTTATCTGGTTGTGACCAACATTGCTCTGTCTTCAAAAGAATCTCATTTTCCCTTTGGTGCGACAAAACTACACCAAAGTTGTAAGACAATGGCTCCAGGGCAGAAGCAAGAGCTTCCATGGATCATAATGGAAAACAAACCTGTGAATTCAGCAGCAACTGTCAGAACACAGCTTTTTGCTTCTTTGTCCACATCCAGGTTGTCTTGTAATTCGACAACTCATGTAGAGGTCCTAATACAGGAAATGTCACTGTAGGTGAAGAATCCCAAGCAAGCCTTCAACTCTGACACTAGTCAGACTTGGTGCATTCAACACCACTTTAATCTTGTCCTCAGCAGGTAAAGTCCTTCAGCATCCACCTTATAACTAAAGAGATGTTTTTCTGAGGAAGTCAAGACACACATTTTTCCTCACCCATACTCCTGCTTCTCAGAATCATCAGAGTAGGCTTTCTCGGTGCTCTTTGCATTACCGCTCCATTTTTTGAGACACTCAGGTACGATCACAGAAGCCCATAATCCCTGGTGTACTTTGGATCAGACAATCCATTGTCTTTTGGCAAATGCCTGGGGCTGATACTGTCCCAAATGTAAGTCCGTTGAATCAGGGCAATCTAAGGTGAATGCTCCTTTAAACCTTCATCTTGATCAGTCTTAGATGTGACATGTCAAGTGTTGTAAAGATCTGTTCTGCTATAGTAGGACACACAAATCATCAATCAAAGCCTGCCTTTGCTCCTCTGTCGATTGTTATGTTATAATCTCCCCGTCCTAATGGTGATATCCATCTTCATGACAAAAACACTATCATCTGGTTCAGTGACACCTGCTTCCCATAGTTTCTTCAGCTCTTCCCCAGTTGGTAAGGTACAGGTTGTGCCCTGAAAATCAAGGCAGAGCATTTTCTTTCAGCTGAATCTTGGCTTTTATTTCCTTGAATGCTTTCAAGTTCTTCACAAAATACTATGGGGTACTTGAGATGATTTTCTCCCGCATCTGGCATTATCTAGTTCCAGAAAATCAAATTTGATACTTAAACTAAGACAATGTGATTGAGGGAGTTTTGCTCCATTTTCACCATTTCTCATACTAACTTTAAACATCTATATCAGCTTGGAGACACAAGAGACTGCAAATGCTGGAGTTTTGAGCAACAAACAATCTGCTGCAGTGGGTCAAGCAGCATCCGTGTTGGGAAAGGAACTGCTGACATTGCAGATTGAAACCCTGCATCAGGAGTAAGAATAGAGGGGAGATATTGCCAGGAAAAAGAGGAGAGGGGGAGTGGTAAGACAGGGGCCATATCACTTTGATTTCTTTTTCCTTCAGGACAGTAACAAAGAAAGTGGATCACTCCTTGAGTTCTGTTAACTCACTGATTTACTGCTCCCATTATAAGAGGCAAAGATCGAGTGAACAGTCAGATCTTTTCCCAGGGCGAAAATGGCTCACATAAGGGGGCATAATTTTAAGGTGATTGGAGGAAGGTATGGGGGGATGTAAGAGGCATTTTTTTTACACAGAGAGTGGTGTGTGTGTGGAAAGAACTGCCAGCAGAGATGGTGGAGACAGATACATGAGGGGCATTTAAGAGACTCTTAGATAATCACATGAATGATAGAAAAATGGAGGACTATGTGGGAGGGAAGGGCTAGATAGATCTTCAAGCAGGATAAAATGTCAGCACAACATCGTGGGCCAAAGGGCTTGTACCGTGCTGTAATGTTCTATGTTCTATATCCTCAGTTCTATAGCACCAGTGTCAATTTCCATTGTTATTATCTATCCTCGATGTATTTAAAGGTTCGATAGCCTCTTGTCAACACAAACAGTCTATTCCATCCATCAAGGTCACAACCTATTTCACCTAGATCATATTTACAAAGCCTTTTACCATTTTCTCTAATGGGTCTTACACTGCCTTTGCTTGAGTCTTGTTTTGCTTTTCAGGTGAACTGTTGACAGCTCTTCCTTGATACCACAATTACCTCAGAGTGTTTGCGTCAGCACTCATTGGTCCAATGTTGTATGCTGCCACAATGATAATATCTCCCTTTCAGGTCAAGCTTCCTTTTCCCTCAATTTTTTGAAGAACCAAGCCCTACCTTATGAAGACTTGGCTGTTTATGTTGTAGATCCTGTGCTTTCTTGACTGCTGTCTCCATTGCCTGGCTAATATCAAACACCTGCTTAAAATTCAGTTTCCTCCCACTGAGCAGCCTCTCCCGAGTATGCACATCACAGATTCCACAAAGCTGCTGCCCTGAAACATCTCCTCCAAATCGATGCTGAGCAGACATTTTGCAATCTGTCTGAAATCTTCAGCAAAGTCTGGAGCACTTTCATCTGGATGATCATTCTGAATTTTAACCAATAGGACTCAGGAAAGGGGCAACCATGGTGTTCAACTAGTTTAACCAAATAACCGGTCTGTTGGTTTAGCTGAGGCAAGCAAATCTTTTCATAACTTGTCTGTCCTAGCACCTCTACCTGACAGTAGGATGGAGTTGTCTTCTCTTTTGTAATCTCATTTGCAGTGAGAAATGTTTCATCCTTTCTGCAGACTCAATCCACGTTTCAACTGAATGATAAAGAAAACCTGATGTGTCATTCAGGGTTTTCCTGACTTAACTATGCCATCACACAACTGGTGTGATCACTAAAGGCAAAATCAATGAAATTCAGAAGTTCCAGTAAAGTATGCTGTCCAGTAGCTCAAGAAAAAGAACCCTGAAATCGAAAAATAGGCAACCAACAACTACTCCTGAGAAACAACCTGATCAGCCTTTGTTTTATCCACATCATCAATTATCATTGGGGTTTTTTCAATACATCTTAACATGGGGTAGAAATTGCATAAAACACAGAGTCTTCACTGTAAAATCAACAGCCATCTTTTATCCAAGGAGGGAATCAATCTATATTTCCCATTCATTCAGTAAAGAGCATTGATACAACACAGGTTATCTTCCGAGCCTTCAGTTATAACAGAAACCTCACAAGGCAGATTTTCCTTTACCTTTACTTGTGTGGGCAATGTGGTCCTACAAGTATTTATTACAAATTCTTCAGTTTTAATTTGGCTTCTTGAACGAAACTCTTCATGTGGGGGTGAAACGACACGGAAATTCGGGTGCTGTTGGAGGTCATACATTCCAGAAAAAAACATTTAAATGCACTCAAAATGTATAAAGACCTGGCCAAGTGGATGCCTGCCTGCTGTACTTCTCCTTGTCATAGTATGGTCCATATCCTACCCCTGAAAATCAAATAACAAACTGCAAATGCTGGAAATCTAAAACTAAAACAGAAGATTCTGGAAACACTCAGCAGGTCAGATTGCTAATGTGGGAAGAGAAAGAGTTAATATTTCAGGTCAGAGACCCTTTAGAATTTAACTCTCTTTCTCTTCCCACAGTTATCGCCTGACCTGCTGAGCATTTCCAGCATTTTCTGTCTTTCCACTGAAGATTCTGGTGTTCCTTGTGCAGAAGGTAAAAATCTGCTTTTCAAGCAGTTTCTCCCCCATTTATTTCTTATAGCATCAAGTTCTTTGCGATTTGAAGGTGACCTGTATGTTAAACTCTACCTCTACATGAAAGGTATTCATATTCGCAAGCAGATTTTATATGTGAATATTTATATTCACAAGCAGATAAGCTGTACTCAACATTTATAACAGAAAAAGGAAAGACACCTGGCAAGAAATTCATCTCATGTTGATATCATTAATTGCACCTGACAGTTGTGTCAGTTGTACTCAGCCTCTGAAATTCATCCCATTGACTTTTGACCAAGGATGCATTTTCATTACAGGGGGATGCTGCCTTTGTCTACGTTGACATTAGATGCCATGGGCCTGTGAGGTGCTGTCAGTGTAGCCTTGGTGAGTAACTGCAGTGTATTTTGTGGATAGAAGACACTGCAACCATGGTACTTTGGTGGAGCAGTGAGTGTTTAGGGAGGTGGATGGGGTCCCAAGCTTCTTTGCGCAGGTTGAATTCAAGCTTCTTGTGTGTTGTTGGAGCTGTGCTCATCCAGACCAGTGGAGACTATTCCATAATACTCCAGGCTTGTGCCTTGTAGGTGGTGGTAAGACTGTGGGGAGGTAGAATATGAGTCACTTGCTTGAAAGTACCCAGCATCTAACTGGATACACTGCAGTGAGGAACTCCTCTCATAGATGGAGGTAGCCATTTAGAATGCTAACCAAGATCTCAGTTGAAAAGTTGGGTGTTGAGAATCCTGTTGAAGGCTTTCGGTGAGAGAACTGGGAAGAGGATCTGAGGAACTGAAGTCTTGATGGTGGTGATAGATTGAAGGATTTGGTTGAGAATTAGGGGATCAGACTCAAAGTATTAAACACTGTCAGTTCACTATATTGTTATCAAATTAATAATGCAGATGTATTCAGAAAGGTCAGAACCGGACTGGAAGTAGCCAAATGGTTTTGCTTTTCTTGGCAATTTATGTGCAAACTTTTTTTTTGGTGTATCCCATGTTAACTATTCCCTACAATAATGCAGCATCATTTTTAATACCATTTAAATAACATGCACAAATGGCAGCTATCTATTTTCTGCCAAGAAATCCGCAGGATGTGGGTAACTCTGGCAAGCTCAGCATTTAAAATCAAGAAACTGCAGGTGCTGGGAATCTGAAGTAAGAACAGAAGATGTTGGAAACACTCAGCAGGTCAGGCAGCATTTGTGGGCAGAGAAACACATCAAAGTTTCAGGTCAAAGGTCATTCATCTGAACTAAGAAAGTGAGAAAACAAGTTAGTTTTAAGATGTGGGGAGAGTGTGGGAGGGATGGATTGGGCAAAGCGGATGTCCCTGATAGGGTGAGACCAAGGTTGCCATAGTAAACTCAGCTTTAACTGCCCTTGCTTTCTTTTTCTCTCCTTGTCACTCTGCGGGAGAAGCCATGTGCCACGTGCAAGTTGAATGGTTTGCTTTGCCATTTCAACAGAGTTGGTTTCATCAATGTGAGTCACAGATGGACCAGATCAGACCTATCATCAGTGAACCAGATAGAGCTTTACAATAACTTGTTGGTCACCATTACTGATATTTATTTGATTAACTAAATTTAAATTTCCCCTCTAAGGCTCTGAATTACCTGTCCTTGATGTGACTATACTCACAAACCCAACTTATATGTTTAAACACATCAGCTAAATTGAACTGAGTCCAAGCCGTGAACAAGGTAAACTCAGCCCAAGGTGTAAGAATCCAAATTTAAACAGCCACAGCTAGGAATTATTTTCTTAAATGGCAGTTGATATTTACCACGCTCATTAAAATAAACACTCCCTGCAAAGTTATGGGAGAGCATTTCTTTCCCTACCTCTCTCGATGTTATGTCACTGAAGGAAACCATTACCGTGAGTGGCAACTGCAGAGTGAGCACAAGCAGGCATGGAGTACTATTGGGACAATATTCACATCAGGGATCCAGAGAGGAAAAGCTGATAGGTGCCAGGAACAAATTGGAAGGGGTCGTGAATAGCTGGCAAATTTGAAGGCCATTGTTAGTGTAGGCGTTTGGAACCTCACACCTGTACTCAGCAATATGCCGTGAAAAGGGGCCTAATTACTCAACCTGAGCCCTACAAGGCCCCTGTATGTGTTTTCAGTCTGGGTCAGCTCTGATTAAAGGCAGCTCAGTCCTTCTTCAGGACTCTTGACCTGAAACATTGACCACCTGCTTTTCTCCACGGATGCTGCCTGGCCTGCTGAGTTCCTCCAGCACCATTATGTTTTTCATCTAGATTCCAGCATCTGCAGTCCTTTGTTTCTCTAGTATTGCTGTTCCACAGTGAAGCCTGATTAAATGATATGTATGGTTGACATGCAAAATAAAGTTTTTCACTGTACCTCAGAACACGTGACAATAATAGACCAATTTACCACTTTACTTTGTTCCCCAAAGAGGAACTTGCTTTGACACAAGGAGCTGCGCAACATGGATGAATTTAAGGGGAAGCAAGGTATATTGGTGAGTGCGCAAGGAGTAGAGAAAGCTGATAGGGTTGGATGAAGAAGGGCCTGATAATAAACAGGACTTGAGCCAACTGGCAAAGGCCCAGGTCTATGCTGTACGTTCTATTTAATTGTATGCGGTATTGTAGAGAGCGGCTGGCCAGTTGCAGTGACTTTAATCAATGTCATGCAGATTGGCAGGGGCTCAACAGAGGATGTAGCCTGGAACCTGGAATTTGGAAGTTCCTGTCCGCCTGCAGACAATCAGGCTCGCTGTGTCGAGATCTTGCAACCAGCAGCTCAGCCTCACAGGCAGGAACGCAGCAAGAGCCCTGTGTGCTAGGAAATGAGGAGAGAAAGTCCAGTATTTGGCCTTAATAAATAACTTAGTACACATCAGTTCAAATGCCAGTTCAGCTTCCTGACTTAAAGCAAGGCTCCGAGCATAAATGGTCTCATTCCTTTGTCTTGGGAGGTACGGCAGCCTCCAGCATCTCCTCGCAGTCCATCCACTATGTCACAGCCCACTGATTTCTTTAAGGAACTCCCTGAGTGGCAGCTACTCTGGGTCACTGGGGTCAAGAGTGGCTCAGGCTCTGTCAGTTAGGTTAATTACTTGGGCCTGATCATCTTTCATTTACAAGTCATTTTAATTTTATTTCAGTAACCTATCTTAAAGAGCTGCATTTCAAGTGTTCAATCACTTTCTGTCAAATAAAAGTGACCTAGAACAGTCAGACCACCATGTACACTGACTTGCCCTGGATAATTATGGCTGCATGGCTTGAATCTCATTTAAGACCATCACTCCAAACTGTGCAGCAAAGAACAAAACAGATTTCAGTGGTTTTACTGTGACACAGAAGAGTAACTTAGAATTGACAACATTGTGCTTCTTACATCAGCATCTTTTGTATGCTGTGGAAAATGAACAACATGCTGATTTATTCAGGCATTTTACACAAAAAATGATTACACTTAAAAAATGATCCCTAATTAGCAATCACCCAATGTGTGCGTCACACCAATTATCCTCCACCATCCATAACCTTCAAATCATCTGGGGTTTTCCAATCATGTACAGCCTGTAAATGCAGTGCGAAGCACTTGGGTCACGAGTCTTGTTTTTTGTGAAGATTCATAAATGGGGAGTACGAGCTTGAGAAGCAGAAAGGTTTCAACAGTGGATAAACAGAGCTTATGGCTGAGGTGGGTGAAGGTCAGGGCCCAAAGGTGGAGTAAACAGGAGGAGGGTTCGAGATTAGCAGGGCTTGTGAAGGGATTTGCAGTCTCAAAAGATGTGGGATGACATGAAAGGCTGGAGAAAGGAGCAGAGGGAAGGTGTGTCGAGGCAGGGAAAGGATTTATAGAACCCACCTAGTTACTGGAACATCTAGAGAGGTCTTCGGGGCCTATTCAACTAATCACCAAATGTACCTTTCAGCTGAACAGGCCCCAGGAGCTTTGACAATTTGAAGAACAATATTGGAAGTTGAGGACTAAGACTGGAGGTGAGCTGGAAAAGTTAGTAACACTAATTATTAACTGGTTTCTTTGAAGACCGGGTCCTCCCATTATCTCCAGGAAAAGCTTGGGTATCCCATTTCCTGAGGCCTTTCTGCACATCTCTTAACAACTGTTTCTTCCAGACCAACTCCCCATCCCAACCCTGCTGCTCAAAGTCCCATATTAAGTGAGAACCAAAGCAACAGCATATGTCAGAAACCTGAAATAAAACAGAAAATGCTGGAAATGCTCAGCAGGTCAAACAGAATCTGTGGAAAGAGAATCAGAGTTAGTGTCTTTGACCTGGAACATTAATTTTGCTTTTCTTTCCACAGATACTGCCTGACCTGCTGAGTCCATTTTTTTCCTGCATTTAGTCCAACATCCTGTCTATGAGTCAGCTAGTTTCTCCCATACTTAAGCAGGAGCCCAAATTCCTGGATACAAATGAGGCCTGGATGTTAAAGTGCCTCAGACTGTAAACGGCTGTGGGGACCGCAGGGTAGATCCGCTCCTGTGCAACCCCTGGCTGGAAGCAAAATCCAAGCTGGGGAATTTAGAAAAATAAATCTTTAGACATTCAGTGCACCCTAAGAATAGTTGAGCAGTGGGGACATGAGTTAGTCAGCAGCTGCCTTTTCTAATATTGGAAAAGCATTTATATTAAGTCTGAATTGAATGTTCAGAGCTTTCTCTCTATGGTAACTGTGAGAGATGTCAAGTGGAAGATTTATTTGCAGTTTTATCCCTATTCTCTGTGTTGGGGCTTTCTTCTGACACAGTATCGGATACGTAGATAATCAACTTGGTCAGGTCCCTTCAATATAATAACACTAGAAGCAATCTGAATGAAATTCACCAGGATAAGAGTACTGGCCTATCTAGAGAGGCTAGACAGATTGGGTCTGTATCTGATGTAAAAGAATGAAGGGTGATCTTATTGAAACATATAAAGTCCTAAATGTGTAGAACAGAGTAGATCTGATGGTGTTTTCTCCAGTGGGAAAGTCTCAAATGAGGGGACATAGATTCAAGATAAGGGGCCAGTCATTTACAACTGAGGTGCATCGAAATTTCTTCTTGCAGAGGGTGGTGAATCTCTGGAATTCACTACCTCAAAAGATCATGGAGGCTAGAAATATTTAGGATTTAAAATGAGAGTAGATATACTTTTGAAAGATGGGTGAATAGAGGATATTTGGATCCGGCAAAGAGAAGTTGAGGCCTGGGGTAGATCTGCCATGATCATACTGAATTGCAGGAGAGGCCAGGCCACCTATTCATGCTCCTATCCTCCGGTGTTCTTGTGTTCAAATTGCATGCTTCTGTGTTTTAAAACTAGTGTTGTTTTTCTTGATTGTTTGGTGAACAGCAAACCCACAACTTTGCATGACTCAAATTGTTTGTTGGACAACGGATTGGACAGTTTCTGTATATGGGAAGCAACATTCGATCCATCCAGAAGTCATGCTTAATTCCTGGTTTTGCAATGCAGCCATATGGTAATAACATGCTCATTGAAGTGACTGAATTCCCTTGGGATGGACATTACATAGTTTTGGAAAGATGGCTTCACTCGATGCCTGTCAGTTTCTTTGTGAGAAAGAGTTTTTAAAGCTATCAGGCAGGGAGCAACTAATGTTTGGATAAATTTTTGATTGCTGGTTCAAGATGATCTCTTGTTCTACCTTGTAGTGGGAAATCTTATATAATGACAGCTTTGCTGATCACTTTTGTCATCAAACCAGCTTTTGTGCATACCTCGAACTCAGTACTGATGAAGCAAAATCTTCTTGAGACCTCTGAAAGATTCACTTCCTACTGGCAAAAGTCTTTTTTTTACATCATGCTAACACTCCAGTTGACTGACAGGACGACATAGGGGCTTTAATTATTTATTGTTTCAAAAAATACACTGCTTGACTTTCAACATTGTATCTATCATCTGCAGTGTCAGGGTATTTAATTACTGAATTTTAAAGATGTAGGTTTTGGAAAAGAGTCATGCATCTAAAACACATCAGCATATTGCTATGAAAGATAGCAAACAGAACAAGTCCCTGTTCACACATACAGGCTTGAATTCTCCTTGAGGGAAACCAACATGAGCCCCACAGAGTAGGAACATACAACTTATAGACATGGTACTTTTTTTTATATATTAACTTCTCTATGGTTGAGTCTGTGTCAAAACATTGTTCTAAGTCTACCCTGAGCACTAAGGGAAAAACTTGCATGCTATCAGATATTTAAAGGAACACTGCGAAAAATGTAATCAAAC
Source organism: Rhina ancylostomus (assembly GCA_030265395.1). Taxonomy (NCBI): domain Eukaryota; kingdom Metazoa; phylum Chordata; class Chondrichthyes; order Rhinopristiformes; family Rhinidae; genus Rhina; species Rhina ancylostomus. The sequence goes on from JARFYF010000050.1 coordinate 11,858,598, forward strand.
CCAGGCATTACCCCAATCCGGACCGCTTTCTATCTGGTTACAATACATGGCCAGTGGGGGTGATGGGGGTGGTGGTGCAGCAGGTAGTAATTTGTTAAGTCTGATGAGCATCCTGCCAGAGGCACAAGATGTCACTTCAACAGGATACAGAATCAAATTCAGTTTACATCACCGCCAGTAGATCTAAACAGGTTTGATCTGCCAATTAAACAGGGCAAAACTTCCTCTGTTGTTTACCAGAGAGAAGCGAGTCGGGTTGCAGTTGTAAAGCAAACAAAAGAACCCCAGCTTCAATGCAGAGACGGCAATAATCCAGGAGTCACTGACTCATAAATAAAGCAGAAAACACTTCATCAGGACCGGAGAAAACTCAGCATATTCCACCACTGACAACTTGATGTTTGCATAATGCTACAGTATATGATGAATTATATTTCAGAATTACTTTCTGGAGGTTGACAGTTTAACACTTATGTGGTGCTTTATGTTGTTAGCAGTCTGCTGTGGCATCATTGAAGCCCTTGGAATAAGGAACAGATGTGCACAAAGTCCATCATCTATGCTTTACTTGCCTGGTGGGCATTCACGTTACACAATCAGCACCACTTCCGGTGAACAAGTCATGGACACCTCACCTCTGTGTGGGTTGCTTCTGAGAACCCTCAAAAAATGAAACTTTCACTCTTCATCAACCTTGCTTTCAAAATCTAAACCATTTCACTGTTTAATTCTTGGAATGATTTGTCCTTTGTGTAGTTGGCCTATATTGATTAGAATTTACATGAATGAATGATAATCGCAATGAGACGTTAAATTCAGTGAGTGACAGGTGTGAGAGTAGATGGAGGAAAGCTCAGGACTGACCCGAGGACAAATTTCTGCAGATTTTTTAATCGTTAGAATTCCCAACCTCAGAAGCCTGTAGATGGTTATTGTTGAAAGTATTCAAATGTAACTCTAGTAGAGGGGGAAAGTTCGAAAGAGATGTGTGGGGCAAGTTTTTTTACACAGAGAGTGGTGGGAGCCTAGAATGCACTGCCGGGGCAGTGGTGGAACAGATACGATAGAGGTGTTTAAGAGGCTCTCAGGTAGGCACATGAATATGCTGAGAATGGAGGGATATGGATCATGTGCAGGCGGAAGGGATTAATGTGTTCAGGCATCATTAGCTTAATTTTTTCAGATCATGGACCAAAAGGCCTGTTCCTGTGCTGTGATGTTCTGTGTTCTATGATTAGTAGGCAGCATAGTGTGGGTGTGAAAGCACTGCTCTCTCACAGCTCCAGAAACCCAGGTTTGATCCTCACCAAGTTCACCTTGTGACCACTTGGGGCTTCACAGTGAGGAGGGGGTGGTTTGATTTCCTCCCGCATGCCAAAAAACGTGCTGGTCACTATGTTATTTAGCTACTGTAAATTACCCCTGGTGTAGGCATGTAGGAGAAATGGGGGTGAAGGGGAAGGATAGTTGATTGGTATGCAAGAGGGTAAATTGGATTTATGTGCGACACAAGGGACTGCAGATGCTGGAATCGGAAGCAACAAACAATCTGCCGGAGAAACTCAGCAGGTTGAGCAGCATCTGTGGTGGGGGTGGCGGAGGGGAAGGAATTGTCAATACCTTGTGTCCTCCAAAAGTCCTGGGGCAGGGTTTTGACCTGAGGTATCGACAATTTCCTTCCCCCCCCCCACAGATGCTGCTCGACCGTTGAGTTATTCCAGCAGATTGTTTGTTGCATGGGATTAATATAGATGGGTGCTTGACAGTCAGATTGCATCTGATGGCTGAAGGGACTGTTTCCATGCTGTCTGACTCTATTTTCCTCAATAATAGAATTGGCTTGAAGGATTGTGATGCCTCTTCCACCTCCTGTAATGTGTTCATGTTCTAACTGTGAAGAAATGATAATTGCTGTAACTTCTGCTAAAGATCCACATAGCTTACACAACCAGCATTGTCCATTAGTCATGGACCTCCTGCACTTGGGAAGAAACATGACAATGTGCAGGAGTCCAAAGTGAGATCTCATCTTGATTATGGAAAACAAAATGAAATGCAAACTTACAGGCATGGATTCTCATGTAGCTTCAGAACTTCCAGTTGCTATGGCAACAATTACTTCATTTTGCTAGCTTACTGCAATGGTCACCGAGTCTGTTTTAAACTGTATCTTGGGATAGATAAATCACTATTTTCACTCAGGTTTACCTCATAATGAAGATCTAAAGGAAAGCGAACCAGGTGTCAATGCTGACTGAGTGCGATGTAAAAGGGATCCTGTTTCAAGTCAGGTAAAATCCAGATAAGCTTGTTCTATTTGCTGTGTTAAAAAAATAGTGAAAAGATTAGATCAATTGGTAGGAAAACTGATTGAAACCATGCGAATTATTAATTCTGGAAAGTAAAACATTGCTAATTTGCAAGCTGGCTCAGTTGGTAGCACTCTTACCCTGAAGTCAGAAAGCTGTGGGTTTAGTCCCACTTTGGAGACATGAGCACAGAAATTCAGACTACAGTGTTGTGCTGAACTAATTATGATAATGACACCTAAATCCCTTCTGCTTGCACACGATCCATATCCTTCCATCCTCTGCATATTCATGTGTCTGTTGAAGAGACTGACACTTGTGTTGTGCTGAAGTCCTGTGCAGTTCAAGGTTTGGGATTTTGGATAAGGGAGGGAGCTTTAACCTCAACCAATGTGATTTAATTTCTCATTATTACATTGATGTTTGTGGGAATCTGTTGTATGCAAATTGCATTACCACAGGGATGACACTTTGGAAGTATTTAATGAGGTATCAGGCACTTTGAGATATTCTGAACAGGATGCAAGATTCACTATATAAGTGCAAAGCTTTATAGTACTGATTTTTAATTCTGATAATGTATTCATCAAACTATGCAAACTATAATAAGTAAGTTATGAGTAAATATGGTTATCAACTTAAAACGTCTATCTCTCTAAATGAAGCAAACTAGAGCACTCATGTCAATGGTACCTTTCTATGAGTTTTAACCATTCCATGTCCTTTTGTTCTGAAGCTCTTGGCCTTTATAAGTATTTTCGATATTCTGCTTCCTTAATGCAGATGCCTAACATCTGTTATCTATTTGTGAGAATAACGAAACCTCAAGCTGGTCTAGTGAAAGGTAAATGGCAGGGTCTTGTTTAATTTGGAGGGCAAAAAAGGAGAAAAAATATCCTTCTGTCCTCTGGGATCTCAGGCTTCCCTCAGTTCAAACCGAGTCGCTTCTATA
>JARFYF010000050.1:11899902-11910103 GCA_030265395.1 Rhina ancylostomus
TGTAACATTTTATTCTGTATTCTGTCATTGCTTTTCTCTTGTACTACCTCAATGTACTGATGTGATGAAATTATCTGTATGGATGGCATGTAAAACAAAGCTTTTCACTGTACCTCAGTACGTGTGACAATAATAAAAATAAACTAATTTAAATTTGCCATTTGATGTATGATACAGCAGGCCACTGGCATCCTCAAAGTCTGTTTCCATTACCTGAACTGTTCCAGGTTTGGATGATGAAACTGTCCTGGTTGAATTGCTGGTAATGTGTGCGGACCCTGAGATCTGGCTGTGGGTTTGCAGGAGGGTAAATATGTGAGGGAACAGTGAACCTATGAATGCTCAGAATGAGTGATAGAGATCGTGTTAATGGGGCATGGTGAATTAAGAAGAAACTGGCAGTACAGCTTGTGGCATATAAATTAGAAAATGTACTGACCTTAATTATTCATGCAAGATCATTGACCTCCTTGTGGTTATGCATATATGTTCTGGGTCATGTATCCTGTATTGAACTACAGGCCAATTTGCTCCCACTGCCTTCAGAGTATGTGCCCACTTGTAGAAAGCAACTGTTACAACATTCGCTGTTCCAGCTGTAATAAACTTCCCCTGTAAGCAGTGCCAATTAGCCTTAACACCAGATGCGTCAGCTTGCCAATGAATAACAGAGTTCGTGTTGGTAGTTGCCGTGACCATCATAGTTAGTGTAAGCATCACAAGGATGAGCTACTATCTGAGTGACTCTGAGACGGTTGGGGTGAATTACCTACCATGATCTATATATGTGTCTTTGGCAGTTATCTATTTCAGTTTCCAAGCAACCTTATTAAGTTTCAAGAGAGTACTTTTTCGATGGTTGGAGTTAAGAAGCAGACTTCTGTCTTTCACCAGTTCTATGATTCACTTTATGTTGGCTGCAGGATGGCATACAAACTGTAATCTTAACCAACAGATCCACAACAGACCCAGTCTCAGTGTAGACTTGCATCAAGGAATGCTAGTTTATCAGCCCAATGCTTCTCTCAATCTTTCTTGCTGCAGTGCAAGAACCTCCCTCACCTCCATCCAACATCCTGCCTCAGTGGGGGCTAATCTACAGGACAAATGGAAAAACTAGGTCACTTTCCTCTAGAAGCAAGATCACACTAGCTTCGGTCACTGAACTGTGGTGGGCTGATGTCCCATTCAGAGGCAAGTTGTGGTTGACTCATTCACTGAAACACATGAGATAATGAGTCTTACATTTCATATCCACAAAACAGGCACCCTCTGCTAACCCGTCCTCACTGCACAATATTGGTATTGGTATTGGTTTATCAGTGTCACTTAATGATCTGCCTTCTTGAACCACTGCTGTCCTTAAGGTGTGGGTATATCCACAGCACTGTTAGGGAGAAAGTTCTAGGATTTTGACTGAGCAACGGTGAAGGAAATGCGATATATTTCCAAGTCAGGATGGTGTGTGGCTTGGAGGGCAACTTCTAGGTGGTGGTGATCCCAGGCTTTTGTTGCTCTTGTCATTTGAACTGGTCAAGGTCGTGGGTTCTCAATGAAGGCAGACATTGATGGTGAAATTCACCATCACCTTCAGTGCCCCAGCAGTCTTTGGTTGTCTGAAGAAAAGAATGTCTAAAGATCAAGACCTCAAACACAGCACAAAACTAAAGGTCTACTGGGCAGCAATGATCCCTGCCCATCAATACATTCTTAGGCATGGACTTCTAAGTCATTCAGAGCAGTCAGTGCAAAGAACTGTAAATACACCACCAGTGTTGTTTCACCTGAATCTTTCACTGAAAGGATAAACAAAACAATATTAAGGTTCCCTCCCAGTTTAACATCCCCAATTTTGAGACTCTAATTTCAATCCATTGCCTCTCCTTGGTCAGTCATTTTTTTTTGCATGCCCAATAGCAGACTTCTAAAAGAGAAATGATTCAAAGACATTCTTAAAGCCTCCTTGAAAACATATAGGATGCAGATATCACTTGTAAGGTCAATGTTTACCATCCATTCTTAATTGCCTGTTATCAGATGTCGGTGAGCCAACTCTTTGAACCATGTGGTGATGGATAAATCAGACTTAGCTCGGTGGGAGTTTTGGAGCAGCTCAGGTTGTTTGGAGATGGAAGAAAGGCCAGATTAGTCATCTGGATATAAAGGCAAGAAGGAATGTTTCAGCTAGAGGTGAACTAAGACAGGAGGAGAGGGAGGTGATGTTACAGAGGAAGGTTGTCAGTCAACAGCTGCGAGTCAGATACACCCACAGGTAGAGAACAAACCAGGTCAGCCTCAAATAGTGGCCAAGTCATGGCTAGAGATCAATATATTTGTGACAGGGAGAAAAGAACAAAACCTTCTGAAACTGTTGGAGTTTGATCAGAATGCCATGCAGATACCAGAAACATTGGAACATTTGGTCTTTTTTCTCTTTAAAACCTTTTTATATTTTGATTTCAAACTTTATTCGAGACTGCTGAAGCATCATAGTCCACGTCAATTCTTAATAATAAGTTTATGTTTATTTTCCCTTAAATAATGATTGGAACAGCTGAATGTGAGTAAATGATTCTCAATGCAGAAACCGAAGGAACATTTTTTGAATGTTATGGGTATTGACTGTGCTGTTCGGATACAAAAAGCTAATTCAGGGAGAAGGAAGAGCCTTGGCTAGAAGCACAGTTTATTTATGCTAATACTGCCAAAAACTTTTACAAATTACATAAACTGTCTTTAAACCTTGGAATGGGCTTAAAATGAGGTAGGGTGCAGGCAAGGACTGATAAGATTTAACTTTTTCTTAGAGATGAAATGACCAATGCTCTTTCAGTCTATTTTGTGTAATCGTCAAATCCCTCTTTGTTGTAGGTCGCTTGTCTTTTATTCCCAATATACCCATCTCAGCAAGGCCAGACTGACAGATACCATGTTAGTGACAGTTTTCAAGATTTGTTCTCCTTACTTAAGGTAGGATTTACTAACTTTAGATTAGTGCAACACTGATTCCTGGGATAAAGGGATTGAGCTATGAGGAGAAGCTGAATAGGATGAGCTTTGGGAAGTTATCATATTATAATGCATAAAACTCTTAACCAGACTGATGAGGTAAATTTTGGGAAACTGATTCGTGTAACTGCAAGACCTAGAAATAGAGAACAAAATCTCTGCAAAAGCGACTGAGATAAGGAGAAATGTCTCCTCTCAAGGGCCTGTGAGTTTTTGGAATTGTCTCCCCAAGGTGGATGTGGGTGCTCGGAGACCTGGGACTGAGACTGACAGATTTTTGGACAGGGAAAATGAGGATCAGGTAAAAAAGGGGACAGATGAAGTAATGAGTGGTGGAGCAGGCTCAAGTGGCCACGTAACCTTCCCCTAATCTCATGCCTTCCAATCTTCATTTGGATGGTAATGTTAGAAGTGTGAACTAGTTAATCTTGCTCCTATTCATACAGTATGTCTTGGGGTCAGTTTTGACTTATGAAATAGAATAAAACAGAAGTAGAGAGAAAAGAAAGTGGATGATGCATTAGCAGCTTGTTTTACATGACCACATTACTGAAGCGTATCAGCAGATACCAAAATAGGAAAAGGTGCAGAGGAGGCTGCAGATTTCCTCGCCCCTTTTGAAGGAGGAGACTGCTGATTCACTCATCCCATTAAACGGAGGTTGTTAATTTGCTCACCCTTTCAAAGGAGATTGCTGTTTCGCTCACCCTATTAAAAGAAGGCAGTTGATTTGCTCACACCCAATTTAACGAGAGCTGCTGATTCGCTCACCCTATTAAAAGAAGGCTGCTAATTTGCTCACCCTATTTAAAGGGGGCTTCTGATCCGCTCACTCATTTTAAAGGAGTCTGCTCATTTATGAATTTACACCATGTAGAATTCTCTTTGGGCTTATTACATGAGCCATGGTGATTTTTTAGTGACTTCTGGCCTCCTGCTGTATATTATAAGTAATTATGGCACAGAATCCATCATACACTGTTGCAACAAGTCCAAATGACCACTGGAAAGCCTGATTGCCCTATAACAACAGGCTTTCTGGGACTTTGTAAAGCTTCTGCTGAGCTGAATTTTCATTGTGTGTGCATTAGAGGGCACTGCACTATCAGAGGGAAATGAACATTAGTTCATTCAGGTCAAGGCTCTCATTTGGGGTTCATAAGCAGAGCACAGAAACAAAATTTAGGTTATCCAACCACCAGAGGCTGTCTTCTCACCTCCAACTCAGCCCTGCTTTCATGAAACAATAGAACGTTGATCTTTAGTAATTTTCCAGTGACTCATCAATATTCCTCTTGTGTGGTCATTGTAAGCATTGTGGGTAAATAGGAGTGATTTATGCAAAGGTTTTGCAAAGGTCTTGATTTGAGTTCAATGAAAATATTTCTCTATTTCTCAATCTTTAACCCACTAAAGCCATAAATTTCATGCAACTGCAAAGTTCCCCCAGCGCTAGTGTCACTCAGCTGAATGGAGAGAATGACAACAATTCAAAGAAACTTCCCAATTCCCTGTAGTGAAGCAAATGACATAGGAATTCAGTGAACAGGGAGATTAAAACACATCCTACCACTTCACCATTGCTAATCCCCCAATTTCCCACAGTGACATTACTGAGATAGAGGAATCCAGTTGTGAGATACTGAACCTAAATCCTACCAGTTTACTGTGCTACACATACCTAGTTCAACACTAATCTGCAAGGTGATCCGTGTACATGATTACTTACTGAGCATTATAATAACTAAACAATGTAAACTGATACTTTGCAATAACTAGCTTCAAGTTAATGTTATGCACCTACTCTTAAAATATTAGAATTAGGTTTCATCTTACATTTGTACATCCATTAAGCTGTGAATGAAGTCTCCATGTGACATAATACATAGAGTGGGTAAGCCACAGTTGTTCTCCTTGAGACTTATTTCATATAAACCTTAAATATGAGTCTTTTGAAATTCTAAGCCTTTTGAGTGTAGAGGTGAATTTGTATTTTATAGGTCTTCAAAAGTCACATCACATCAGTGACTTGCACATTGTAGAAATGAATATTGCTTGCAAAGTATTTATCATAATCCAACATAGAGCAGCATCCTGAACGATGAAGTACTTACATTAATGTGAACAAGTTTTACTCAAGTTAGACAATCATGTGGCTGCTTTTGTTTCTCCTGTGAGTGGAGAACAGACTGCAAGGGGTGAAAATTCAACCTTGGTCACTGGCACTTAACTCACATGTACGGTGGAGTTGCACATTATATTCCACTTCCAAAATACTGTTCCTTTGGAGTCAAAGGAGCTGAATTCCACAAGTGAGGAAGAGCATACACTCTGTATATGCATTTTAGATTCATTTCTACCCTAAGCATTTATTGTTTGTATACTCTTTATAAGCTTCATATTCTTAAGAACTTTACCATGTCACATTTCACGTAAATAGTGAAAGTTGAGAGGTTTCCCCGGAGTGTGACTGAAGACACTTCACTGATCCAATCCTCATGGCGTGATACCACACCAGACATCTCCACTTGCAGTCAGTCATTGTGTCTGCTTCTGTATACTGGATAGTATTTAATGAGAATATTTTCATATTTAAAATCCTGTACAAACCTTAATATTGTAATTTTGTTAAAATATTTTTTCCTTTGAACACCAATTGAAAATGCTGTAAATACTTAACAGGTCAGACTGCACCTGTGGAAAGAAACAGAATTACTATTGTAGGTTGTTGACCTTTTATCAGAGTCTTATATTTTATACCTATATATAGTTCAACAAAGTTTGTTTCAAGAAAAGTACATTTTTGCCATTTCCATTATCTAGAAACTTCCCATGTTGATAAGGTCACTATTTAAGTAGAATCAGAACTGACATTAAAGCTATAAATTGCCCCCTATTTGCACCCACTGGGAATCTTCTCAGTCCTACATAGAACACCGAATATTACAGCACAGTACAGGCCCTTCAGCCCACAATGTTGTCCTATAATGTATAAATTCCATCAAAAGCAAAGGTGCAAAAGCCAAGTACTTTTCTGAAGTAGATAATCCTATTTACCTCTTATAGTCAATGAGGACACTTCATTTTCAAATCTTGGCCTTCTTCATCTCTGCAAACCCTCCACCCCCACAGCCATCCAAGATATCTATGCTCTTCCAACTTTGGATTCTTGCTCATCCCCAGATTTACTTGCTCTTCCATTGCCTACAATGTTCTCAGCTGCTGAAGCCTTAAGGCCTGCAGTTCCCTTCCTAAGCATTGTAATCTCTCTAGCTATTTCCTTCTTTAAGATGTACCTCTGACTAAATTTAAACTCACCTGCCCTAATACCTCTTGTTGCAGCATCACTTTTTTGTTTGCTAACCTACCTGCAAATCACAGTTGGCTGATTTTGCATGTTGATGAGTCTATACAAATGGAAGTTGTTATTCATGACCATTTGAACCACTATGTAGTAAACTATTTCTCCATTGCCCGAGAAGGTGGTGGAGACAGGTACTCTCACAACACTGAAGAACTATCTGGACAAACACTTGAATCACCCAGGTGTAGAAGGCTTAAGAGCAAATGTGGGTAAATGGGACAATGGTCAGCATGGACTTGATGGGCTGAATGTCCGGTTTCTAATCCGCATGTATCCATGACTCAATAACTCTGTGATCCCAACCGTGTCATGGACCCTATGAAGGATAGTCAGGGGGAAAAGAAATCTTTCTTGCAATGGTCCTCCAAAGGACTCATAACAACCACTGCAAGAGTCCTCAGAAAACCACACCTCCAAATCTCCAGAAGAAATTCAAGTGGACTTCATATTTATTGACAAACTTTGGAAGATGGGTCAGTGGGATCGACACAACCCAGTTTAAGATGGGATAGTTTCTTTGCCTGGGCAGCTGGGTATCATTCTGATGTGTCATCCTCTGAGTTGTGTAAGAAGAAGCGAGACATTAAGTCTTCAGTCCAAGTGGGAAGACAAGTAAAAGAAGCTATGTACACAGCTGTGTCGGGAAACACTGCCACAGTTTCAAGCGTACCTTACAGATTCTGGGCATGCAGCCATCAGGAATTGGTCCAGTTACTCTTTTTTTCTTTAAACACAGGCGCAAGCTGTCAGGCCCAGTTTGGTATGATTTATAGAAAATATCAGCTTCCAGCAAAAACACATCTGCACCCTATGGCGGGTCAGCCACTAGTAGGGTGTATGCCATGGCTGCCATGCTACCGTTTCAGGTGACCGGAGTGTAAGTGTGCCTCATGCCAGGTCCAACAGCTGAGTTACAGACCGTTCCTTGGCCCAGCACCACAGGGTGGAGACGCAAACCCACAAATGAAAGAGACACAATGCTCTGGTCTTTCTGAACTAGCTTGTATTCCAAGTATACTTGCGGACACACAGACCACAAACAGGGAAGAATGGCTGAATACCCTTTCAAGTAACTAAAATTCTTTTTTTATTATGTGCCCTTAAGTTGTTTTTGCAACAGTTATCACATTGCACTTTCCGATCAATGGTTAGATCATCCCCTGTGGAGCAGAAAAGTTGCACCATTTTCCTGTTTCTATTAACTCCTGCAAAGCCATTTTGTTACTGTATGGATAAATTTAAACAGGGGAAAGAACTGGACTCAGTGACACATTTAACAAAAGCTACATTAACATTGCTCCTGAAGGACTAGGCAAGGTTGGACACTAACATTAAATGCACGGAAAAGTGATAACCATATCTTGTGCTTTGCTTCAATAGTACAGTCTACAGATTATGTTTTGTGCTTCTCACAAGCGCCAGAGTTCAAGTTTGCAGCCTGGAGTATCTAAACATCAAGGAAACAGAACCTTCACACTTAAGGATATCCATTATTTTTTTCAGTGACCAGAGATAAAAGCATGGTGACATGTGAATACTTAATTAAAAAATTAGTTGAAAATTTAAATGTTTTTGTTCCTTCTGTTTTTTTTCCCAAATCTGTAATGAGTATTTACTCTTATCTAACCATTATGCCTGGTTACTGAGCAGAACACATTGGCAAGAAACTTGTTGGAAATATTGATGCATTTCCATGGCAGTCAGGTCAATAAAACGACATGACATGCAGTTCTTGAATTGGTTTGATGGTTTTATATCAATTTTTCAAAGTCCAACTGAACATTACTTGTAAGTGGAAACATGGGAAGAATAAATAAAATGGGATTAGTATCATATTGTGGTTAATTGGTGAGTGATGATTGGTGTGGACTTGGTGGGTGAAAGTTCCATGCTGTACAACTTTATGACTCTATTGCTCAGTAGAATGGATTAATGCAGGAATGATCTGAGTTTACAGAATAAATCCTTCCTATTTTATTACCAAAAAGATAAAATGAATTTCCCTTATAATGTACAATCTCTGATGATAAGGGCACATGAAATAAGAGAAGCAGCAGGCCATCCAGCCTCTCGAGCCAGCTCTACCATTCAGCAAGTTCATAATTATCCCCTCCCTCCATCACCAACAAGCCTCAACCTATATACCTCAAATTCCAAGCAGCTACCCATCTCAATCTTGAATAATCTCCATGAATGAGTATCAGTGGATCCCTGGATAGAGAATCCCAAAGATTCACAATCATCAGAGAAATTTCTCCCTGAATCCTTATCTTAAGTGGCTACTGATAAGGAGCTGAATCACATCAAAGACACAGCTTGAATTGACGTAAATGGACCAGTCAGAGACTAATTCCTTATGCACCTCTTGAAATCAATTAAGAAGGCATTGTCCTTTGCGATTTGACAAATACTTCTATTTCACTGGGTTATCCTCAAAACCAAAAGCAAACTGGAAATCACTATTTCCTTTTATGGTTGTTATGTAATCACATGCTCTCACTTTTATTGAGCTGACTCTCCCTTTACTAACCAATCCCCTGTCTCTCGCTTTCTCTCTCTGCCTTTGCCTTTTGCTTGCTTAAATTCTCATTGAGATTTCCAGTGCTCTGCTAGGTAACTAGCATTCGCAATCAACTATAAACCTCATAGCAGGCAATAGTGCCTTAGCTGTAATCTATCATATTGCCATCCTTTGACTAGCCACTTTTGTTCTTGCTGCTGTTCATTGACCATCAGTCTTTTGATTTGAAAATCCACACTCTCTCATGCATTTTTTATTGTAACCTTCTCTAAACCTCTGCTCTTCCCTTGAAATTAACTCCAGGCTGCTGACTTTGACTTTTTCAGCATATCCTCCTTTGTTCCATCATTGTCAGCTATTACCTGGAAGTTCATTGCCAGTTTATAGTGCGTGGTTGTGTCTATGCATGCTACCCCATTTCTTGATTCAGAGTGCATGTTTAGTGTTATCAACCAAGGATCCATTTATAGACACATGTCATAAGACACTCAAGCCCCTTCTTCTGAAATTCCTTGTCTAAAGCAAGTTTGCAGATGACACAAAGATCGGTGGTGTTGTGAACAGTGAGGAGGGCTGTCGAAGCTTACAGAGGGATATTGACAGGATGCAGAGCTGGGCTGACAAGTGGCAGATGGAGTTCAATCTGGAGAAGTGTGAGGTAGTGCACTTTGGAAGGACAAACTCCAAGGCAGTGTACAAGATAAATGGCAGGATTCTGGGCAGTGTGGAGGAGCAGAGGGATCTGGGGGTTCATATCCACAGATTACTGAAAGTTGTCTCATGGGTGGATAGGGTAGTTAAGAAAGCTTATGGGATGTTAGCTTCCATAAGTCATGGGATCGAGCTTAAGAGCTGCGAAGTAATGATGCAGCTTTACAAAACTCTGGTTAGACTGCACTTAGAGTACTGTGTCCAGTTCTGGTCACCTCATTATAGGAAGGATATGGAGGTGTTGGAAAGGGTGCAGAGGAGATTTACCAGGATACTGCCTGGATTAGAGAGTACGGATTATTACGAGAGACTAAAGGAGCTCGGGCTTTACTCAGTGGAGAGGAGGATGAAGGGAGACATGATAGAGGTATACATGATATTGGAAGGAATACATGGAGTGGACAGCCAACACCTCATTCCCAGGGCACCATTGCTCAAAGCAAGAGGACATGGCTTTAAGTTAATGGGTGGGAAGTTCAAGGGAGATATCAGAGGGATGTTTTTCACCTAGAGGGTGGTTGGTGCATGGAATGCGCTGCCTGGGGTGGTGGTGGAGGCTGATATGTTGGTCAAGTTCAAGAGATTGTTAGATAAGC
>JARFYF010000050.1:11916295-11926958 GCA_030265395.1 Rhina ancylostomus
CAGTGAAGAATGGAAGGATGTCTTCATCAACCCCAGCGAGAGGTCCTTCAAACTGGACAATCTCAAATGTGGCACGTGGTACAAGGTGAAACTGGCGGCCAAGAACAGCGTTGGCGCTGGACGTATTAGCGAGATCATTGAAGCCAAGACCCATGGAAGGGGTGAGTTCCTGCCTCCTGGACATTAATGCTGGAAGTGGAACTAATTAACGTGTACGAGTCTGTACAGATACATATCCCCAGCTCTGCACTGTGTGTGGGGGCGAAATGTTCTAAAGTCCTGAAACAACTGAATTGCAAATAATTCAGTCTGGTAATTCCTGTCAATTCCAAAGAGCCTAAAACACAACTTCAGCATTTACAAAGAGTCTTTAGGACTTAAAAGTACTGGACTCACTGGTTTCAAACTCTGAAAGTTACTTTACTAGGTTAGTAAACATGAAGTTTAAACCAACAATCAGGAGGTGCGAGTTCAATTCATCCAAACTTCACTAAAAAGCTATTGCTATTAAGGTATTATGGTGATAATGAATTCCACAACCTTATTATGAGATGTCATTAGGTTCATGAATGTCTTTCAGAAAGAATCTTCTGCCAGCGCCGGGTGTGGTTTTATAACTGTTTCCAGACCCACATAAATGTAATCGACTCTTAAATGTCCACTGAGTTAGTATGGATTAGATAGTGTGAGTGGCCGCCTTCTACAGTGTAACCACTCTTTGATTCTGTCAAATGCCCCAGCAAGATAGTCAGTTCAGGGGCAGAAATGAATCGATAATAAACTCCAACAACTCCTGGGAATAAATAAAGAAAAACCTGCACTTTCCAAGGTTTTTTCAGGATGTCCCAAATTTTTTACCACCAATGCAGTGCTTTTGAAAAGTAGTCATGCCCCATCCAATCGTCACACAGCACACTCCTGTAAACAACAATGTGGTAAGGGGTGCAAACAGAAAGAACAGAAGAAAACTCGTTGCTCATTGTACACAATTAAAATTTTCTAGATGACGTCTTTGTGCACAGGACAGCTGACAAAGACATTGCCCAAGTCTACTGTGAACAGGGAGTTGATAATTAGTATAATTACCTGTGGGCTAAAGGAGCAATTTAAATATAACCCACTAAAGAGGTTTCAGGTTAAGAACTGTGCAGCTGTTCCTGAATTATTTGGAACGTTGACAATAAACTGAACCATTCATTTAGAAATTGTGCAAAGAATAGAGAGGAGTTTTTTAAAATGCTCTTGAGATGAGAGTGAAGATAAGATAAGACTACATTCAGTGTCCACCTTTGGTAGCCTATGGGTAGCTGGTGCTGAGTCATCACCAGCAACCCACTAGTCCTTGGCAGGTCGGTGCTCTAAGGAAAGGACAAACCCAAAAACATTAAATATGAAGGTTAACCATTTAGTCAAAGCACAAACAGTTCATTGATCCTTCCTTCAATTCAATTTTAGCTTGTATTAAACCGTTGGGTTCATTTACAAGATATAATATTGAAATTTGGTATTTTAAGAGTTTTAAGTAAGAAGTGTAAGCTCTGGAAATGTGAAAGAAATCTAGTTATTTGGTTATAAGAGAGTACGATTAGAATGAATTGATCAAGGAATATTTGTGAAGGACAGCAAATGTCATCTGGGTAGAATGGAAGAATTTATATTTTCACAAGCATGAAGGGATTATTCTGCTTGGGCCTTGGGTTGTCTGGAAAATAGGAATACTGACAGATGGACAACCAAGAGTAATCAGTGAAAATCTTGCTGGACTAATGGATCTAACTGGAACCATTGGTATTTCCCCATTTAAATGGAAGCAAGTCTGGGATTTGCAATGTGTTGTTAAATGTGAAATCCCCAAATTTGCCAAGAGATTTGGAACACTGAGTATCACATTCCTTTCTCAATTTGTACTTAACGTAGAGTCCAGTGGTGAAGCTCAACCTTGCTGATCTTGTCCAATGTTTATTTCTGAGGAATGAGCTCTGAGGTACTGTGTTAATCCAGGCCAACTTGATTTTAAGAGGAGTGTAAGGCTGAGGTGAAAAAGGAAAGGGAAAGGCTCTCATTTTAATTATTTGCTATATTGTTTAATTTAATAAGGTTTTAAATGTTTTACCTCATTTTACTTCATCTATATTTCAAAATGTTTTCTCTTTTTTATACTATCTTAAAATTATTTACTTCATTTTCAATAGTTTTTATATGCCTCTGAATGTCAGAGACATTTTGAGCTTTCCATAGTTTTGACAGCTGGTAAAGCTGGAGTGGGAAGTCTTTTCTGATTCTCAAAGATGTTAGAGGTGCTTCAGGGCATGGCATCTCCTATGTGCCATTTTAGCCCCCATCACTACTGCCTTGCTGATGCAGTCCAGGATCTTTCAAACCATCAAGTTAGACCTCATGTATCCAGACCAGAATAGCATGAGGGCTGGATGAATCAGGTGCCAACTGTGGGCTGCAGGCTTATGTGAGCAAGACCTGACCCAATATTTCTTCCATTCTTGTTTAGCACTTCTTTGTGTTCAAAACCTGGGTAATCCGTGTTGTCTAAACTTGATTTATTCATCTCAACTGGTATCTTAGAGATATACGTTCCCTTAAAAATAAAAATGCAAAATTCATTTTAACCTTGGGACAAACTAGAACTACATCCCAAAGTCAGAATGAAGTCCTTACTTCCTTCCCCACTGGAAAATGTCAGTTCTAAATTGAAGATCAAATATAATGGAATGGTTATTTTCTATTCTGCCCCTTTGATTGCCTACGTCCATTGCTGAGCTCTTGGCTGACCAATAACCTAACTCTATCCACCTACTCTGTCTCCATATCCTGTTTCACCCTCGCCTAACAATACTTGATGGACTTTCAGCTTCAAATTATTAATCTGACCCTCATTGATTACAGGGAGAGAATTCCACATTCTTTGTCCTTTAGTTAAAGAACTATCTTCACTCCTGATGCCCCGACTCTGATTTCAAGGTTATAAGATGTGATATCTTTATTAGTCACATGTACATCGAAACACACAGTGAAATACCTCTTTTGCATAGAGTGTTCTGGGGGCAGCCTGCAAGTGTCACCACGCTTCCGGTGCCAACATAGCATACCCACAACTTCCTAACCCGTACGTCTTTGGAATGTGGGTGGAAACCAGAACACCCAGAGGAAACCCACCAAGACACAGGGAGAACGTACAAACTCCTTATAGACAATGGGCAGAATTGAACCCGGGTCACTGGCACTGTAAAGCATTATGCTAACCACTACAACTACTGTGCCTGCCACCACCAATGGAAAATGTTTCTCTCCATCTATGTTTGAAAACCTTAAGACATTTCATCCTTTAACCATATTCTAGGGTATACAAGCCTCCTTACAATTAATGAAAAGAGAAAATGCTCCAAGTACTCATCAACACAGGCAGTATCTGTGGAGAAACAGATTTAACCTTTCAGGTTGATGGCCATACATCAGAATATTTGATGAATCTTTATCTTACCTGTCCTCCTGAGTTACCTGTTGGAGACCTGAAAACCTTTTGATGAACTTGTTCTTTGAAAGCCCAGAATTTTACATGGATACAATCTAACCTACTCCTTTCAAATAATTCTTTCTATTTCTATTAAAGTTCTCCAGTTATAATGGTGAATAATTCTAAAAGTTTATTGAATTATATTTATAATAGTCCACTTCATTTGAAAGATCTGTGGACATTGACCCCGGTATCTCTGACCTCTGCTGCTCCTAGCTTTTCATTTTGACAGGCACTTTAAATTAACTGGTCTTATTATCGTGCTATGTACTGGATTGAATGAACTGCTTCTTTCATTTGGATGCTGGTTCATGTAGACTCACAGAAAATATTTATAAAATAATTTTTCCATCACTTGGCTTTGGAGAATTAATATTGGTCCCTGAACAACCCGCTTCATATATAATCACAATTACATTGTAAGACCACTGGTGTAAGGGATTGTCTTGTGAACAGCAATGAAAGATATATTTTATTATCAGCTATGAGTCAGAATGTACATATCAACAATGGGACATTTGAAAGCACTCGCACTTTTCTGTTAGAAGATTATGTGTATTGCAGAGACCTGAGCTATGAAAATCTATATTGACACTTCAAGGATGTACCACTCTATCGAGATTGCAGAAGACATTAAACCAGGGCTGCTTTCTGAGATGGGTATAAAAGGTTTCCTGCAACTATTTTTAAGAATAATAAGAATTTTTTTTATCCCTGCCCTTGTGGACTGAAAGAAATATTGATGATGTTTCCCCTTCTTGAATGTGGAGTTATTTTGGTGGCCTGTGAATGATTATCTTTTACTTAAAATTACTAAAGCAGATTACAAATTGGATAGAGATTTACTACAACACAACACAACCCCATAAATTTGTACAGGGCATCTTGGTCAGCATGGACCTGTTGGGCTGTTGGGCCTGCTTCTATGTCGTATAACTCTATGAACTGAAAAAAGGTTCTGGAACACTCTGATTAGGAAGCGAAAATATAAAAAAGCAAGACTTTCTTCCTTTACCTCAGTTTGGACTCACTTGTATGATGGGATGGTACTATGTGAGGATTCTGAGATACCTGGGCCAGCAAACATCGAATTACCACTTATTGAAAGGGAACTCCTTTTCAAAAGTTAACGTCAAAGTTGAGTTTATTGTCATATGCACAAATGCATGTGTGCACAGGTGCAATGAATAACTTACCAACAGGCACATAGTATTAGAGACACAACATTCACAAGAAATACAAATAAAAATTCCATTCTAGTGCAAAGTGGTCCAAGTGATCATAGTGTTGCTCAACTGAGGTAGTGATTAGGATCATACCAGTTGTTTCAAGAACCAAATAATTGAAGGGAAGTAGCTGTTCTTGAACCTGGTGGCATAGGACTTCAGGCTTCCGTACCTCGTGCCCAATGGTGGCTGCAAGAAGGTGGCATGGCCGAGATGGTGGGGATCTTTAATGATAGATACTGCCTTCTTGACACAACGCCTCATGTAGATACTTTCAATGGTGTTAAGGGATATGCCCATGATGTATTGGGCTGAGGTAAAAGGTATATGAGTGCAGGGTAGCTACATGTGCACACATTTATTTTTCCTAAATACATGTATCATTTTAATCTTTTGAGACTCAATTTTCCTGATAAGTTTTGTTTTCTGCCTTCTCCACATCGGCAGTGAATCTGTGGAATTTGTTGCCATGGAGACCTATGGAGGCCTAGTCATTGGGTGTACTTGATAGGTTGTTGACTAATAAGGAGATTAAGGGTTAGAGGGAGAAGGCAGGAGAATGGGTTTAAGAAAAAAGAAATCAGTCATGATTGAATGGCAGAGCAGACTCGATAGGCCAAATGGCCGAATTCTGCTCCTATATCTTATGGTCTTTTGACGGCATGCTGAAATCAGAATGATACAGAAGTAATGCAAGTGGAGAGGTCTGGGCAAACACTTTGCACCATGCTGCTATTAATTGTTACAGTTTTATAAGTCACTATTAGCTGTGGAAATAAAGACTAATTTTGTTTTAAATCAAATATCACCGGCAAGAATGACATCTTCTATGCTCAGAATGAGAAAGAAGAAAGCAAGAATGCAGTGATGTGTGCCATCACAGGTTATAACAAAATTTGCATGCTTATTACAAGGTAAATACATTACAGTTTTATTTTGCTTTGATGAGCCAAAACTGCAAAGTAGCTGCAAAGGGTTAACAGAGTCCTGCAGTTTCAATATGTTATAATTAAGCTGCAGTGAATGCCAAATAGTATAGGAATGACAGGAAAAGGATGAGGTGGTCGGTGGGGCCTCTTGTGGTCAAATCCTGTATGAATCAGCTGATTCTTTTCCAGTTATGTACTGTGGAATTGATCCAAACCACTATCATGACAGGGGAGTCAACCCAAGTTTTCTTTTCAGGCCTTGGCTATTTGCCCACAGTTTATTAATTTAGATTGCCACAGATTAATATTGTACTGATATATTCAATGATATTCACACCTTCATACAATAAATATGCTTTTGTTAATGATTTCTTCTGTATTTTTGATGTTCTCTTTGGTTGATTTTATATTCTCTGCATCTTTTCTAAAGCTGCCTGTAGTGAAACATCATTATTACCAACTGCCTTCAAACAAACCCCTCATTATAAAAATGTTCTCTGGTCCCAATGGAAGTACCATTAAAGGAGCACAAATCTCCATAAGATGAAACTTCAGATAAAAAGATCTTTCTCTGCCAATTTCTGCAAATTTACCAAAGACATCTGATTGTAATTTCATTTCTTAGTTGCTATTAAGAATACAAGAAAAGTGGAAAAAAAAACTGGCATGGCTTTTTGGTAGTCTCACATTCTGGGACATCTAAACTACCAATATTATCAAGCATATATAAAAGAACTGCACTTATATAGCACTGTTTGCGACCACAAGTAGTCCCATGATAGTTAGTGCTTTCGTAAGGGAGAAACACTAAATTATATTTAAAATATTTGGGTGTTTCTCAATATACTTAACCTACTTCAAACCCTGCTGGTGACAGTGATTTATTTAATCCAGGCAGCAGTTCTTTGGTAATTTCCCTGATGGTCCCATCAAGTGAGTTACTCAAGTGGGGAAGCATAAGGACAAAGACAACACATTTGAGTGGAATCATCGAATCGAATCTAGACCTCTCCCAATGCCACATGGATATATCCATGGCAACTAATGGTGTGATATTTTGTGAATACTTGGATACTCCATCCAACCTACTAAGATGTGTAAGTGTGAACGTGAGGGACATTGCCCTTAATGACAAACAAAAAGACATATGAAGTCTTACTGATAATGAATTTTATGTTGTTAAGGCATATTGCAAGATTAACAACTAATTTTTCAAAGGATTCAAAGTATTTATGTATATTTTAATTCCTGATTAGTTGCAATGTTAATAATTGTCTCAGAAATTCTGCAGAGGAAGTCCAGAGGCAGAATACTCCAGAGAGCAGGATAAACACTCCTGACCGGTGATGAATTCTGAGGCCATGTAATCTTGCCAGATGCAGCGTTGGCTTGGAGAGGGACCTCTCACTTCTCCATCAGGAGGCTGAGGGTTCACATGCCATTTCAGGAACTTGAATACATAATTTAGTCTAATTCTTCAATGTTTCACCTGTTGAAGTGCTGCAATGTTACAGAGATGAAGTTTCAAATGAAGTATTTGAGTCACGGGGAGATACAGCACAGAAACAGGCCTTTCAGCATCTTAAGTCCTCACCAGCCACCTATTTACACTCATCCCACATTCATCCCATTTGTTAATTCTATCCACATTATCATTAGTTCCCTCCAAGATTCTACCACCCATCTACACACTAGGATAATTTACAGTGGCCGATTAACATTCTTCAGGATATGGGAGGAAACTGGAGTGCCCAGGGAAACCTATGTGGTCACAGGGAGAACATGCAAACTCCACACAGACAGCACCTGAGGTCAGGATTGAACCCTGGTCTCCAGAGATATGTGGCAGTGGCCCTACCAGCTGTACCCCCATGCTGTCATGGTCCAGAATTCCTTCCAATCAGGCAGATCTATTTAAGGTTGAGTAAGCGAGTTGTTTTGGTGTCCTGATCAATGTTGATTTCCCCAAAGTTAATGGTGATAACTTGACTGGTTGTAATCTCACCAATGTCAGTAAGATTTTGTATGTGTAGATTGGTCTTTTTGTTCTCCAATATATGCACGGTCACCACATTTTAAGTATTGATTCTGTGAAATTCTGTGGTGGCAGCGGTTAGCGTAATGCTATTACAGCACCAGTGACCCGGGTTCAATTCCCGCCGCTGTCTGTAAGGAGTTTTTACGTTCTCCCCGTGTGACTGCGTGGGTTTCCTCTGGGTGCTCCGGTTTCCTCCCACATTCCAAAGACCTACGGGTTAGGAGCTGTGGGCGTGCTATGTTGGGGCTGGAAGAGTGGCAACACTTGCTGGCTGCCCCCAGCACGTTCTCAGTAACACAAAAAGAAGCATTTCACTGTGTGTCTTGATGTACATGTGACTAATCAATAAATATCAAATATTAAAATGCTTTCAGATCTTCCAAAGTCATAAAGGGTACCATATAAATGCAGTTCTTATATAAAAAAGTCCCTGTCGGCTATGGAAAAATACCATTAGATCAATCACCAGCTCACAGTTCAGTACCTATGACCAGCAGGATATTTTCCTGTTCTTTCACTAAAATCCTGAACCTCTTGTTAACAGCAGTTTGAGATACCATTCTTCACTAGGACTTCAGCTCACTACTGTCTTTTCGAGAGTAGCTGGAGATGGATCACATACTCTGACCTTGTCAGCAACATTGACATTCTGCAAATAAAAAAAAGTAAGTTGCCTCTCTTGTACAGATACCCAGAACAGGGTTTATTTATGAACTGAAATATTTTTAGTACAACGATTAGTGCACTTGCATTAAATTTCCTTACATTAATGCACTCATAAAGCTGTTTAGAATAATTGTTTAATGACTGTGTTGAAATGGCACAGATACCAAGTAACCATGCTAATAATAGCACACAGAAGAAAGTAAGTTTCAAAGGTTGCTGAGTGTTGGAAAGAGGGCCAAATTGCAAGGAAAAATGCTTTGAGATTTTGGTTAAAGGACCAGAAATACAAAGAAGTTAAAGCACAGATGTAGACCATTTGGCCCAACCTGTTCTTATTGTCCTTACCTTCTCAATTTACCCACCCTATTCTTCTTCATCCGTCTTCTCTTCATCGTTTTATTCAATCCAACTAAATGTCATATAGTCATGAAATCATACAGCACAGAAAGATGCTCTTCTGCCCACCTAGTCTGAACTGACCACCAAGCACCGATAACAGTAGAAGTTAATCCCACAGCGGTGTATCTCCAGGAATAGTTTTTAACAGTTCACACTTTAAAAATGCAGTTATTCCTGATAGTTATGAGAGGCATAGACAGCATAGTCTGCTGAAATCTTTTTTTTCCCAGGGTAGAAATGTCAAATGCATTTAAGGTGAGAGGGGGAAAGTTTAAAGGAGATGTTGGGGGAAAGTTTTTTACACAGAGAGTGGTGGGTGTCTGGAACGGGCTGCCAAGAGAGGTGGTGGAAGTAGATATGATAGTGACTTTTAAGATGCATTTAGACTGACACTTGAATATGCAAGGAATGAAGGGATGTGGATCATGTGCAGGCAGAAGAGATTTAGTTTAATTTGGCATCGTGTTTGGCACAGACATCGTGGGCTGAAGGACCTGTTCCTGTGCTGTACAGGACCTGTATGTTCTATATTCTATGTTAGTGGAGAGAAGTCAAGGGCAGGGAACCGTGGACTCTATTTAGGGGACAATTATTATGTTACCCCAAGGGAGATTCTGATTAAACTGTAGCTGGTATTGTGTGAGCTGTTCTGGACATCACACTGGGATATTGTGCTTGTAGAGACTGTATTATAGATTTACCAGATTTCTATCCAGACCTCATGAGTCAAATTACAAGAAGTCACATAAACTAAGGTTGTTTTCCCTGGAATTTAAAATGTTAAGGGGTAATTTTCAAAATATTAAGGGGTAAACAAAAGGGTAAATAGAAAAAAATACCTCAGTTGGCTGGGAGCTAAAATTTAGACTAAGAGGCACAGTCTAAATATTTTGCCTTCACACCTTACATGAAAGAAATAAGGTTACTCTTTTCTGCACAGTGAGAGGCAGAAGGTTAGAACCCTCTTCGACAAATGACACTTGATGTGATTTGATGTGATTTGAATCAGATTGATAGATTCTTGTTAACCAAAGATATTGTGGGAAATGGGTGGGTATATGGAATTAGGTTATTGTTCAACTATAATCTTAGTGAAGCTTGCTCAAGGAGTTGAGTGACTGCCTCTCAGTCCTCATTCCTTTGTTCCAACTTCAATTTTGTAGTATGATATAAATGTCTGTACAATGTACTGATCAGTTTACTGACTAAATTTGTACCAGGCAGTATTTGGCCTTGCAGAAAGTTCTAAACAGGGTTCAAGATCTGTACCCCGAGGGATCCAGACCACTTCTACTTTCATCCTCAGGGAAGTTTCTCTTGATCTCCATTCTGAATCACTTGCAGTTAATCTTCCACAAATGGTCCACTGACCTTAACTTCCCAATTATTGGTAGCAGGGTCCCATCCCACTCTTTCACATCACCTACTCCCCGATATCCTTCTCTCTGAAAAAGACGATGCAATTGCTCCTTAAGTAACTTGGCTATTTTTAATTCTCCATCTCGAAATCCCATCCTTCTGAAGATCCATCTCACCTCAAACAAGTCTCTCCTTACTCTGTCCGTCTGAACATGAACACATTCAGTCTCTAAGCAATTTAAAAAAAACTCCATCTTTCTATTTTTTTCCACCCATGTAGATGATATCACATTTTTCTATATTATATTCCATTTGCTATCTCCTCGTCCATTCACTTAACCTGTTTACATTCCCATGGAGCATCTCTGCATCTTCTTCAAAGCTCACACTGCCACCTGCATCAGCAAACTTGAATACAGATAGTCCCTGCGTAATGTTGTTCCATTCATCATGGTTTCATTATTACATTCCAGCTATTAGTAACTAAAGGTTCATTCATAGTTGCCTAAACTCATTA
>JARFYF010000050.1:11934110-11951048 GCA_030265395.1 Rhina ancylostomus
CTGAACTCACAACAGCACCCCTCATCCGTCAGCTTTGAATCTGCTTCTGACATGAAGTCCAGGAATATTATATCATTTAAGGATTGCTTTACATTGGTCAGCTCAGTTGACCAGTTATACTCATAAACTGGGGAGATTATAGAGGTCTTGTGTGAATTTCAGTTTCTTGAATAATTCAAGTGAACTTTATGAAGTCAACATTTAAGCAATGTGACATTCGGAATGCAGCAGTTTCAACACTGGAAGTAATAAAGTATTTGATTCTACGAGTGCAGACTTTCAACACACATTATACGCACAAGTGCGCATTGAGAACTGATTCATGATTGACTCCAAAAGCTCCAAAATTAAAGAAACCGAAGATTCAGTTTTGATCATATGGCAAATGAAGTTTGGAAATTAATGCCAGGTGTCGTTCATTTGTAACAGGGGCAAGAATCAGACACTTTGATAGAAAGCAAATTAAATGTACAGACATAAATTAAACCTTGTGCTGCACTAAAAGAGCCTATGAAGTTTGAAGATGAAGGCATGTGAATAGCTGAAGCTGGTAAATTGGGAAACATATGAAGGCTGTACAAGAGGAAACCACCACGGCTTCAAGTGGGGAACCAAAGAGATCTGCCACTATGTGGAAGTGCCAGCAGTCTGCAATTCACTGATTATAAAATCCCCAGCAAATGCAAATCAGAATGCAGCTTTCTCTCTTTACCTGTGTAATCTACTGCTCTCTGAGTGATGATATATCATTTACCAGGAGAAACAATAAGAAGCTAGATCCTGCCCTACAGTGGATCCCCACGTCACCCAAGGACCAATGGCAGGAAGCATGTCAGAACATATAATTCCTCACATGCACAGGCCTGGTAGCATAGTGGTTAGCATAATTCTACTATAGTGCCAGCAATCTGGGTTCAATTCCCACTGCTGCCTGTAAGGACTTTGTACGTTCTCCCTGTGTCTGCGTGGGTTTCCTCCTGTTGCTCTGGTTTCCTCCCACATTCCAAGATGTATAGGTCAGGAGTTGTGGGCATGCTATATTAGCGCTAGAAGAATGGCGACACTTGTGGGCTGCCCCCAACACATTCTCAGTAACGCAAGAAGACATATTTCACTGTGTGTTCTGATGTACATGTGACTAATAAGTAAATAACTTATATCTAATATTTTTACAGCAGGAATGAGCAGTGCAAAATAATGGGAAGAAGAACTGATACTGCTTTGGGTCTGCCGGAGTGCCGCATCGAGTAATGTTCCCCTTGTTCAGCTCTCCCATCCCAATGGTGCCACAAGTTGATGGCAAATTCGCACCGATACTTTTCCTTCATTCTATCTGAAGATGTCCCATGCCTCCAATGCATGAACTAGGTTGCTAGAGGGTGGGAACCTCCACCCAAATTTTACAGGATATTGAGGTAATTCCATTTTGTGCATTTTTTGCACTCATTTCCTGACCCCACATCAACAGCCCTGCATAGATACAGTCTCCTATCTAAAACCTAGGCCTTTGATTACAGTGCAGGAAAGGTCAATTGGCCTATTGCACCTGTATCAGTAATAACATTTCATTTAAAGCTAACCACTTTCTTCATCTTTTCACTGTCTTCCTTTTCAGATACCTATTCAATTTTCTTCTAAAATCCATATCAATGGCCACTTGTAGTTCTATACAAACACTGTATGCTATTTAACATGATGTAATTTGAAACTCGATTTATATTATTGGTTGGAGATTGTGGAAGAGCTGGTATTAACTCCCTTATTCATTGTGTCTGCTAATAGTTTGATTAGAAAGAAGACTTCTGCTGCAAAGTTCTAGCATTTCTTTATTTACTGGGTGTAGTTCTCCCTGCATAACTTCAAATATAATGCTTTCAGAATTAGAAAGTTAATTCAACAGTACTTTGACCTCACCTTTTAAAAAGAGCATTTTACCATTGCATTATTTACTACAGAAACTCACGAATTTCTATGCTCCAGCCTAGTGGTACTCCCAAGGCTCTGCCTACATAAGTTATTGCAGCATCGTTTATTCTCCCAGGTTGGAGCTCATTAGTTGGTCTGTGTATTCCAGTTTCCAAAAAAAAACTATAGACTATTGGCCATAACCTTTCTATAAATGCTGTGGAAAATTCCAGTCAGTTTTAATGGTATTCACTGAAATTAGCATTACATCAGCATCAGAAAACGTAATACATTCCAAAAGCAACTCTAGACTATCACTACAGCATTGTAGAAGAAACATTATCCCGAACTTAGGCCTCGCTAATAATGTCAAATAGATAAAATTATTCAAATTGCTCACTCTTTAGCATCTGGTCCTTAAAGGATCACTGCCCTGAATCATATTAATTCTGTTTCTTTGTCCACTGATGCTGTTTGATCAGCTGAGCATTTCTAGCAATTTTTTTTTCCAATTTTCAATATCCACTGCATTTTGCCTTTGCATTATATACCTAAATATAGTAGTTGCTTACTCAATGCATTGAGTGCCTCATCCATCACACATCAGGCATCACACACTGTGTTACTCAGTGGTCAGGGCCATTGATCAGTAAATATGAACAGGCAACTATCTGACCTTGGAGCAGGAATTAGCCACTTGGCCCATCAAATCTGCTTTGCTGTTCAATTAAACCATCACTCACCTGATTGTAACCTCCAGTTTATATTCCCGTCTAACCCCACTAATCTTTCACTCTCTAACTTGCCTTGGATCGATTTCAAATTTCGAACTATTCGCAGACTCTGCTTCCACTGCCCTTTGTGCTTTGTGGGGGAAGAGTTCCAATTTCTTATGAGCCTCAGGGAAAGCATTTTGCCACATCTGTCTTTGCCACCTCTTATTTTAACAGCAATCCCTTGTTCTCGATTCTTGCTCAAGGAAACATCCTCTGCACATTCACTGCTTGGGATAGTATTTTCACTTGTGCAAGTGATTCAGATTTTTCTTCATAAAACAATGCAAATCACATCACACAAACCAAAACAAAACAGTGCAATAAACTTCCACAATAATGATATATGCTACAGTCAATCCAGCATGACCATAAAATGCAAAAAAACACAAAGTTTCTCAAAACTGGTTATGAAATATTTTCATTCTTTTTCTTTAGTCTGCCTACCAATAGAAAATATAAGATGAAAATGTGAAACTTTTCAAATGAAGCACAGACTTATCCATAAAATGTTCAACTTTTGGAAAGATATCTATTCAGATTTTACCACCTGAGACTCAACCCTTTCAAAATCTTTGGGCTGTAGATTGATTCTTAATATCTTGCTGATCTGAGCAAGGCCATAGAAATCAATATTTTACTGCCAATGCAGTATTTATCGAGGCATGCCATTGCTCCATTCACCCCAATTCCTTCCTAATGCAGCCCATAGACTTTTCCTGGCCAGTGCTCCCACAACAGAGCACATTTCAAACTGACTATGTTCAGTGTTTCTTTTGTGATTGTGGTGAGAGCTGGTAAACACAAGGCTAACCAGAAAAAAAAATGTTAAGCATTGAGTTGGGACTTATTTCTCCCCTGCAACATATTCAAGAAAGAGGGATCACAGATTTAGATAAGTTAGAATGTAAGAGATAAGAGAGGAAAGTGCATTAATTTAATGAAAGCAGCACACATGCAATGAGTGGACTTGAATGGTGAGGTACAGCAAGGAAGGAAATAAATAAGAAACACGAGGAAGAACTGTCATGAGAAGACAGACAGATAGATATGAAAGTTGAGGAAAAGGCAGAGTGGAAGGTAGAGAGACATTACTGAAAAGCAGAAGAGTGATGTGTGTGTGTTTGAGAGACAGACAGACAGAGAGAGATCGTGAAACTTGACAGTTTCAGATGAATCTCCTCAATTAATAGTACTAAATGTAAAACAAAATACTCTGAAGACTAAAAACTGCATGACTATTCTCTCTCAAACATTTATCACATCATGGTTTCCAAATCTCCCTAAATCTCACAGTCCATCTGTCAAGTATTTGCAAATCCTGCCCTAGCCTACCCTTCCCACTTCAATCCAAACTTGAATCTCAACTGTTCACTTTCATCCTTCTCCAATCCCCAGTAATCCTGTTCTGCCCCCCTGCTGTATTTCCCTCTCAGCCACTATGTCACAACAGTATCTCTTTCTCCTGAAATAGTAAATGGTACCTGCCCGTCACCACACCTCCTGCCCCTCACAGCAGGCTACATGGTAGAGCTAGGAACAGTAAGTGGCATACAGTGTGCAGATCCGAAAAGGATCATTTGTTGGACATAGAGAGGTATGAGAGACCGAAAGGTGGAGACTAACAGATGAGTGAAACAGATACAAAAGGAAAATTTAACAACTTGTTAGAAACTGTACTATAGTTGGTTGGTAAAGAGTGGGAGGAAAGAAGGATGAAGGCACGGAATAGAACAAGAATAATCAAGAAATAAAAGCAGAAATAAAACTACAGGTTTTACCTGTTAGAAATGTCAAAAGTTATCAACAAGATCACATTATCCAGAATCTAATGACTGACTGTAGTGTTTCTGTAGTTTCTGCTGTGTCTGACCTCTTGCTCAATTACTGGGCAATATAATCAGCCCAGCAGTGGACCGCTGGTGTCCTTGTGAGATGGATTGGGTGCCAGGTAGAGCTGGTGGGGGAGAAGAAAATAAACATCCATTTGAATTGGGATACAATTTGGAGATGGGTAAATGCAGGTGAGTGCTTCAGGTTGTAAAGGCACAGAGTTGTGCAGCACAGAAACGGGGCCTTTGGCCCAGCTAATCTATGTCGACCAAAGTACCTTCTTGAGCTAATCCCATTTGCCCGCATCTGGCCCTTATCCTGCTCAACCTCCGCTGTCCATGAACCTGTTCATTTCACTTTGCCTGTTTTAATTGCATAATTAATTCCGGGTGTTTAATTTTTTTAAATGGATATTTAAATATTCTTTAATTTTCTGAACTATTTATACCATGGATAGTTTTTAAATGTCTGACTGTCAGAAACATCTCAAAACTGTGCAAAGTTTTTAGACGTTGTTTGGCTTTCAGAGCCTGCTCTGCCTCTCAGGTGCACTGGGTCAACATATTTGGACCTCCATATCTGGAATAGTACGTTCAGGTGAACAACATGTTCAGGCAACGGGCTCCACCCAGCATGATCTGTCCCATTATATTGCAAGTTCCACTGTGTAATATTCCACTCAGTAAGAGTAGCTTATCCTCTGAGTAACACCACAGGGGATGAATGAGTATTTAGAAACAATGAATTTGGAATGGATCCAGAAAATAATTACACATTTATTGTCTTGCATCAAATTACTTTTGGCTTGATGAAGTGCATTTAAATCACACAAAGCTAATGCTGGTTAAATCCCAAATTCTAACCCTGGCACCAGCTCATGTGCACAACTGTGGCAGTGTGAGAATGACACACTGTAAGGTGGGAAGGAACTCAAAAAGAAATAATGCATTGATTCTCCCAATTTATTAAAAGTCTTGTGTGTGACAAAACCTATCAGATGGTCATTCATTTTTCAATTGAATCTCAGCTTTAAATAGTTCTTGGAAGGAAGCTACTTCACAATTAGATCTATTATATTTATGTGAAGTACTTGAGTGATAAAATAATAAATAAGTAATATAAAGGCTAAATTGAAGTACTTAGCACATCAGTTTGTTTAAGTGCCTGCATAATATGGGTTAATGAAAGGAATGTAAATGTTAAGGACTGTTTTCATCTAATGGCGACAATGTACTATTATTTTATTCCTTTTGCACAATATGGCAACTTAAACTTATGCAACAGCAAAATAAATGCAGAAGTATCACCACAGTTAATATGCAAGTTAGAGGGTCAATTGCTCGCATTATACAAAGGCAAAAGCATTGCACCATTTTACAATATTTGGCTTTTCCACAATCACTCATTGTATTAAGTAAGGGGATATTACATTATGAATCAATTTGAACTGATTAATCATGTTCATTGCATATTTCAGCATTCATTTGTGGCTCTGTTCAATTACGATATTTCGGTGGCTTATCAGATTGGGTCTGTCTCATGTGTGCTTCGTTTGCAGAGATACACAGGAAGTTGAAACATTTTTGATTGCTCTAACAAGCAAGAAAGCACAGAACATTGATACAGTGTGAAAGGCTTTTACAGGGAAGTCTTGTTCACTGCACAAAAAAGAAATGTCATTTTCTCAGGGGTTGGTTGATTGAGCATTGCAGGCTGGCAGGTTGTTGCAACAAAGAAAGCAGCAAGCTCAAATTCACTTACAGGAAATACTCATCTCACCATGAAACAGCTGCCTTATCAATATTCAAAGGCCCTGTCATGCAGGAAGATGCTGGATTATGTGCATGCCCAGATTATGCCTAGTTTAAATTTAAGAGTGGCTGATCACTTTCCATCAGGAGGCCAAAGTTATGTCCACACATTTACAGCTTGTCCAGTTATGTTCCTATGAAGTGGAACAGAATAGTTCTGTGTTGAAGGCACCATACAAATGAAAGAGGGCACTGGGTGCATTCATGGTGGAAATACCTTGATGCTATAATTGTATTTGGGGAGAAATTAAAATGTTAAAGTTCTTAGAATCATGCAGCATGGAAACAAGCCATATGGCCCATCTTGTCCATGCTAACCAGAGGGCACCCTTCTGTACTAACCCCATCGCCCAGCACTTGGCCCATAGCCGCTTATGCCTAGGCAATTTAAATGTTCAAATTCTGAAACAGAAATCCAAACACCTACTTTTGGAAGAGGGATAAGTGCTGTAGGCAGCCAATTGTTTAAACCTTTCATGAAGCTTGCACATTTTCACTTTGATAGGATTTCTGTGTCTCTGTGGGTTCCTTGTTCCTTGGAAAGCTCAGCAGATAAAAGCATGTGAGAAAGGCTAAATCCATTGGGCAAATGTGTTTACTGCTGCACTGCCTGGGGACAAGAAGATGCATTCTCATTGGCACAGCACAATAACTAATTTCCATTTTCTCCCCAGACACCCACTTATTTCTGGCCCTACACGCCGTGATGATAAACCATGAATCTCTGGCATGTTCCTTCTCCAAATTTCTTCCCAATCTATCTATGACCGCCCCCCCCTCCCATGTTCCTGTTGAATACCCCCAACCCCACCCCCATCTTGGGTTCTAATCCCCAACTCTGCTTCAGCTTGTGTTTAAATTACTGGGCAAATGCCTGCAGACATTTTGACTACTGATCCAGGGACATGAATCTGAAATTCAACAAGTCAGCTTGGAAATTTTAGTTCAATACATTTTGAATGAACAAGCCAGTTCCAACGATAGTAACTTTGAAACCAGCGTATCAAAGTGGTAAAAAGTTGTGATAACACATTAGATTTGCTGATGTCCTTCAGGAAAGCCACTGTCACATTCTTCCATTTTTTGGACCCTGTGTAACTCTAGACCCAACGATGTGGTTAGCTCTTAACTAACCTTGCAGGTATTCAGGGCAAAGGATAGATTATAAATGCTACCATTGCCTGATCCAATGAACTGAAAAAAAATCACTCTCCTGTCAATCTGCTTATGCTCTGAAATGCTCTCCACCCACAGACGGACATGTTAATGGACCTAGCATTTGGCCAGTTCCAAGTACAAGGTTTATGTACTCAGGAATTAAAACATATTGGGGACTACTCCACTGCCACGTGAATCAAATCCCTATTCCAGTAAATACAGGGCTTAATGAGAAGAACAAATTAAAATGAACACTGCAGTCACAGCTTCAACAGCTTTCTGCCTTCTTAACTGCTATGTTACAATGGCTGCGAGCAAGAGGGAACATCCTTTCATTTTCCTCAGTCCCTCATGACAATTCTTGTACAGCAGTATCACCTTCATTACCAATGTCAACCCCGCTTGTACCTGAGTGGAACTACAAATGAGTGTTGAATTTCCAATAGTTTTCTGGCAGAGACCTGTGCCCATTTAGTCTGGACCGAAACTGTCTAAACACATTCAGTTAAAGATTGTTGGAGGTGCCACAGGAAGATCTTTCAATCCACGACTGCAGGCTGGACTCTAACACTCTGCCAGCAATGAAAGGACAACTTATGAACAAACAGTGCCCTTAGTTGTTTAATTACAGATATCATCACTATCTGCTCATCCGTGTAGTCTGTATATATTATAGCAGGCACATAATTCCCCTGTAATTTTTCATTATGACTGCAAAATATTGCTCTAATTATACTTTCTGTGAATCATATTAACACAATTATTCTGCAGTAATGACATTTGAATTTCTCAGACACCGATTCTCCAGAGCCGTGCCTCCACACCACAACCATCAAGACGCTATTATTCAGGATGGGTTATATACATACGTGCTTGTAAATGTGTCACTTTTAGGATGCTGGGAGGAATTTCAACCCCACAAAGTCATGTAGACCACATAGCAGTATTATAGCAGCAATGTGGCCTTTAGTTTAAAATGAAATTTTTTTTTCAATCATATGAGCATTGAGTTATCAATTTTAATTTTTAATTTTAATTTTATTTACAGCGTGGTAACAGGCCCTTCCGGCCCAACGAGTCTGCACCACCCATTTTAAACCCCAAATTAACTTACCCGTACGTCTTTAGAATGTGGGAGGAAACTGGAGCACCCAGAGGAAACCCACATAGACACGGGGAGAACGTACAAACTCCTTACAGACAGCGACGGGAATCGAACCCCAATTGCTGGCGCTGTAATAGCATTGTGCTAACTGCTACGCTGCTGTGCCGCCTATGATGCAGGTATCCATGAAACACCTTACCCATTCCTGCTTTACCCATTTTGCACCTTATCCACCCTTATTTACAGTATATTTTTCCATTAAAAAACTGTAAATGAAGGGAATATTCAGCAAATCAAGCGGGATCTGTGGAGAGAGAAACAGAATTAACATTTTTGGTTCATGACCTCTCATTAGAACAAGAAAGTTTAATTGACCTGAGTTTCCCTCTCTACATAAATGCTGTTATGCCTGGTGAGGAATTCCAACATTTTCTGTTTTTATTTTGGATGCCAGAAATGTGGTATGGCTTTTAGCTGATAGGGAAAATAAACATTATCTTCATTGCAGTGTGTGAAAAAGAAACTGCCTTTCAGATGAAAGTTAAAAATCAGATCTGCTTTTTACATGAACTTAAACTTTATTTATTCATAAATGAGAGGATTATTGAGGCAAGAACATGTCTCTAGTTTAGAACTTAATCTCAGAATTATTTTGTTTTATTATTTCTTTTTTTCCCAATGTAATTACAGGTTAATAAGTAAACATGTATTCTTTCACAAGTCTACACATGTGATAATATAGGGCAGTTCCACTGATGATATTACAAGAGCATAGATGGATGAACTTACTGCCTCTCCTCTTACCCTCTTCTACAGATGGGCACTTTTTTCTGTCACTTACATTTGCTTACTAAAAAGAACTTCAGCCCTCATAAAAATGTAGTTGGCTTTCCTCTGCCAGAAGAAATATTTTCCCCACTTCATGTTTTCTCTTTACATTACATAGCAAACACCCACCCACGTAAAGCGGTAGAAAATCATCATTTAAATTATTGTGTTATTGCAATCCAAGGGATAATTTACCAGTAATCTCAGCTACCTTAAGACTAGACAGTTTTCATTAAGAATGTTGTTCCTTCAGCATTCCTGTGGAATCAAACATGTATTTTACATGTATTTGACTCTATCCATTCCTGCTTGTGGGGGAATTATTGAGACAGGGACATGTCTCTAACTGCCTCAATCTACAACTTAATTTCAGAATCATTTTGTTTATCATTCCTTTTTTAAATATAATTACTGACAAATTTCTTCCCAGGACATTTAAGCCAGTTCTCCACAAATACACACACTGATCTGATGTGATTGACTTAATAGCTGCAGATCACCCTTTCCTGTCTACCCCTTACAGCTGGGCTGCTGTGAAATATTCTGGCGCTAAGGGTCTGATTTACCTCCCTCCCAGAGGATAAGGTTTAGTTTCGAGAACGTGAAACAGTGATTGTCTGTCCCAAATCCTCCACCCTCCTGTGCTCCTTCAATTAATACACTTCTTGATAGTCAAGATTAAATCATTCATAATATAAAGTGTGGCAATACTTCATAATCAAGGTTATAAAGGGGCTTTGAATGTCTCAGTCAAACAATTTTGCTTAATGTAATTAGAGCTTGAATAGTTTTTGATTCAGTTTGGGGTTGTTTTTCTTATTTTTATTAGTGTTTGGCAAAATTGAGTGCTTTCGGGTATTAAGAAAACACACTTAAAATACATTGACTTTCAAACTCTGGAAGGTGGAACTAAATTAAAATCGGTAATAACTAATTATAGACTGGTTCAGGCTTTACGGTAATTGCTTCTTCAGCAGAATATTCATTTACTTTCATGGAATTCTGAGCACCACCTTGTGTTCCATCTCACCTGCGATTTTATCCTTCTGGGCTTTACACTCCTCCCCCCCTCCTGCTACTGACCAGCACATCCAACAAACTGACTGGTCAGGAGTCCATGTGAGCATTTTGAAAGTCATGTGCATAATTTTTAAAGCAAAATAAATGAAAATGCAATACCTGCATGGTTCAAATTCATTGTTAGCTTTGAATTTTATCAAAGATAAAGAATTTTATTTCCCATTCAGCCTTTGCAGGTTGGATTTTGCTTAAAATGGAAAAATTCAAGCACTACGTAGAAAATGTGTATAGCTAGTTTAACTGTAGAACAACACATCATTTAAGCTTAAGTGTTAAAGGCAACTACTTGCATCTGGGGCTGACTGAGTGTATGATTAAGATCATAATCAGGTTTATTATCATTGACATATGTTGTGAAATTTATTGTTTTGTGGCAGCAGTACAGTGCAAGACATAAAGACACAAAGTTACCAGAAGTTACAAAAATAAATAAGTAGTGCAAAAGAGGACTAATGAGATAGATTTCATGGGTTCATGGACCGTTCAGAAATCTGATGGCAGAGGGGAAGAAGCTGTTCCTGAAATGTTAAGTATGGGTCTTCAGGTTCCTGTGCCTCTTCTTTGATGGTAGTAATGTGAAGTGGGCATGTTCCAGGTGGTGAAGGTCCTTGATAGTGGATGTTACCTTCTTGAGGCACCACCTCTTCAAGAAGTCCTCAATGGTGGGGAGGGTTGTGCCCGTGATGGAGCTGGCTGAGTCTACAACCCTCTGCAGCCTCTTTCATTCCTGTACATTGGAATCTCCATACCAGGAGGTGATGCAACCAGTCAGAATGCTCTCCACCGTACCTCCTTGCATTATGATCCCTTCTTCATAGTTGTAGATTGGGCAATGAGTTGTTGCACATTCTGTAGTCTGGTCCTGGACAGGAAATATTGGACATGAAATACAACAGCTTCTGTATGGTCTACACTGTTAAATCACAACAAATATCAGCAATTCAACAACACTCGTTGACAATCCACTGGCCTCAGAGCATAAATCAATACACCAGATCTGCAGCAATGACAATGTTTGTTGGTCTTTGACTTTATGTGATGGTGTAATCTGGTCACTAGGGAGCTGGCTGTCTAGCTTGCATCTCTTCTCAATGTTATTTTCATTGCCTTCTCCAATTTGCAACACTTCACCAGTATAAAGAGAGGCATCAAATGCCATTGGATTTCCAAATTGTGTAACGTCATTGAAAAAACTGTGCTATTATTTATACCATATCTACAATTGTTCTTCACCATTTTAGGCTCACAAATAAGCCACATTGGCAGCTGAGGTTCACAGGTTCGTGACTGACAGCAGCTCCATGATTAATATTCATCTGTTGAACGAGTTGCTATTGCTCAATGGAATTAGAAAAAACAATAGACTGTTACGATAGCAGGATTTATTTTATTGCATTCTTCAGAGAGATAACTATGCCTTAGAAATGCTAGAGAATACTTCTGTATCAGGTACTGGCTTTTAAGTTAAAGGTTGATACAAGTGAAAACAAATTAACACTGTTAAACTATTCCTAATATTCAGTTCCAATGGTTTCAGTTGAACTGTTCATTAAAGTGGAGCATATCACAGGCAGCAAATGCAATTCTATTTACTTAGGGCCACCACCAATGATGATTTTATGCCCTATCTGCTCTCAGTAGCATTTATTATCATGAGTATCATTATAGCCATTTCCTTATAGCTGTTACAGATACAGGATTGAGTTATCTATTTTGGGTAGATTTGGCAGCCTGGGCAAAATATTATGGTTGAAATATTGCTTGTTCTCTGAGGTGAAGTAAAGCTTCAAATTTCTCCACAAACTCATTTGTTTAATCTCCCATGAATTGCTGCAATCAGGCAGCATTTTAGAGCAATCTCTTGCATTAAGTAATATCCCTTGATTTATTTAACAGTGGAAACTTGGAAATGGGATTTTTCACATAAAATAAGTATTCTTTAATAAGTAACTAATCCATTAATCCCAAATGAGCATGTTTTCAAAAACTAAAATCACAAAGAACCATTTACTGGTTTCATTGTTATCCAGTAGATAGAATTATTAAACCAAATATTTCAATAGTTATTATTAATTGCATTGATACGCCTTGTTTAGTGTGACAAAAACACTCCAAGGTACTTCAGAAGGGTGTTACCAAACCAAATAAATTGGCGCCAAATCACACAAGAGTAGGAGCTATTGGAGTAGATGACCAAAACCTCAGGCAAAGAGGAATTTGAGTTTAAAGCCCAAGCAGCTGAAGATACGGCTCCCAGTGCAGGAGCAATTGGCATCAGGGGTGCATAAGTGTCCATAAATGGATATTTCACAGTATTACGAAACTGAAAGAGATTGCAGAAGCAAGGAGGTGTGAAGGGGATTTAAAATGAGGTTAAGGTATCTTTATTAACTAGGACGGAAGTTTCATATTCAAAGCACTGTTTAAGCAGGAAGAAAGATAAAAGTGTGTGGTAGTGTCTTGTCGAAAAATAAAAGCAGTTTAATTCAAAGTGCCTCCTCCTAAAAGATTGATAAAGGGTGTGGTCAGAGCTGGCTTCATGTGCCATTTTTTTTAAAAACGGTGCAGAATATTTCAAAAACTCAAACTGTACTGAATGTGATTCACACCCAAATTTCTTTGATCTTTTAACTGCATACAATTTTTTGAAAAGATTTTCATTGGTAAAGCTCCTCTCAGGAGAATCTAAGATATATGGAGCCAATGAAAAATATCTGAAGTGTGGTCGCAACAGCATCCAACCTATGTCAAGCAACTGCCTATGTAGGTAGTGACCAGATCCTTTTTTTTTGTTGTGTGGAAGATAAATACAGGGCAGGGATTAATTTCCCCATCACTTCTTTAATGTCTCACAGCATTTTTTAGGTCCCCGTTTTGACTACTCATCCAACAGTGCAGCATCATCTTACTGGAGGATCAATCTAATTTTTGTCCTCAAACTCTGGAGGTGATCTTGAACCTATAACAGTCAGAGGCAAGAATGTCACCAACTGAGCCATGGTTCACTAATAGTCTGATTACTGAATCATAGAGTCATAGAGAGTTTAGCGCCAAACAGGCCTCTTGGCCTTCCAAGTTCATGGTGACCATCAAGCACCCATTCTTACAGTACTCCAACCCTAACCTATTTTATTCTCCCCACATTCTCATCAACTCCCCCCAGATTCTACCACTCACCTACTCACC
Organism: Rhina ancylostomus; assembly: GCA_030265395.1. Classification (NCBI taxonomy): domain Eukaryota; kingdom Metazoa; phylum Chordata; class Chondrichthyes; order Rhinopristiformes; family Rhinidae; genus Rhina; species Rhina ancylostomus. The sequence continues at coordinate 11,947,790 of JARFYF010000050.1, forward strand.
ATAGGCAGTTTACAGTGTCCAATTAGACCACCAACCCCCTTGTTTTTTGGCTTGAGGGAAGAAGCCAGAGCACCAAAAGGAAACCCACATGGTCTCAGGGAGAACATGCTACAAAGGCAACACTGGAAGTCAGGATTGAACCTGCGCCGCTGGAGCTGTAAGACAACATCTCGACAAGCTGAGCCACTATGTCACCCAATTATGTCAGCACGTAAATCACATTAGGCAACTGTTCATCTTCTCCATTCTAAATGCAGATCTTCACACAGGAGAAGGAAATTGAACATTTTTGTCCCTCACATACTTGTGGTTTTGACCACGTTGTAATGGGACTTTTCCTGGTGTGTGGGAACCTCACACCACGGGGTTTCAGATCACTGGCGTTTATTTTCCCCTTACCCTCCTGAAGAGAAAGGAGGAAAATAATCATCCTTGCCCATGCCTGGGCATGGATTCATGCCCACCCTTCACATCTTACTCTAAAGGTCATGTGAGAGCTTGGATAGTAGGAGCAGGCTGTTTGACCCTGGGGAAAAGTTGAATATTAATGATTAACATTCACACACATATGAAGCAGCTGAAGATGGTTGTGTCCAGTGTCCAGAAATTCTTGTAGTGACTTCTTGGTCTGAGGATGCTAACTCTAACCACTGGAGTGTTTTCCCCTTGATGCCTATTGACCAGGGTTTACCAGGGTGCCTTGATGTCACACTTGGTCAAATGCCACCTTGATGGCAAAACATCATAGAACATAAAACCGTACAGCACAGGGACATCCTTTCCACCCATGATGTCTGTGCTGAGCAAGATGCCAAATTAAACTAAATCTCTTCTGCCTGAACATGATCCATATCCCTCCATTCCCTGCAGATTCATGTCTTTCTAACAGCATCTTAAATGCCACTATTGTATCTGCTTCCACCAATCCCATTGGTAGCCTGTTCCAGGCACTTACCACTCTCTGTGTAAAAAAAATTGGCGCACACATCTCTTTTCAACTTCCTCCCCCTCACCTTAAATGTATGGCCTCTAAGTACTTGACATTTCTACCCTGGGAAAAGGATTCTGACTGTTTAATGTCACTCTGACATCACTGTCACCCCCACCTCTTGAATTCAACCCTTTGGACCAAGTTTGGTGGTAATTGGTTGGATTGGATTTGCCCTGCTTCTTCTAAACAGGGCAATCTTCCACATTAACAGGGTTGATGCCAGTGCTGTGACTGTACTGGGACAGTTTGGCTGGAGGCACAGCTAGTCCTGGAGTACAGACCTTCAGTTGCCAACAACTGGGATGTTGCCTGGTCCCATTGCCTTTGCTGTATCCAGTGCTCTCACCCAACGGTTTCTTCAAGCAAGGAAATCACAGGAGGATGCCAAGATGGATTACCTATTCAGTAGTTCTGGCTGAATGTGGGTGCAATTGCTTCAGTCTTGTCTCTATCACCTATGCATTAAGCCTCACTATAGTCGAGGATAGGGAAAGTATTGCAGCTTCCTCTTTCCGTGAGCTGTTTAATTATCTGTCACCATTAATGATAAGACGTGCAGAGCTTTGAGCTGATCCTTCATGGTGAGATCACTTAGATCTATCTATTGCGACTGCTTTTGATGTTTAGCACGCACGTAGACTTGTTTTGCAACTTCATTATGCTGGCACCCCATTCTATTCAATAAATTTCTAATAGAGCATCTTGTAAAGTGCTATATTCTTCAATAGAGAAGAAATTTTGATCCTAAATTCCTTACAAAATAAAATGTCAGAGTTGCCAAGAGGAATCACTCAGAATGCATTATTTATAGGTTAATTTGGAACAGGAGGAGATCTGTAGTTCAGGCCTGCAGGAACAATGTTCAAAGAGGGTGTTTTCTTGAGCAATGTGAGGTGTTGAAAGTGTGGCAGGGATCCCATCCCAAGCAAATGAAGTGTAGAACACTACATCCTAAATATCAACGGAAGCAGTAATGTCTGGCCATAGTCAGTGCTCCTTCCATTGGATTGAATAGCAGCCTGAAACACTGAGATTTAGAACTATTTACCTTATTCCCAAGCTGCACACACCAGCACAGATGTTCCTTGTGAAGCTGTGGTTACTGGCGGAAGCTGGAAAGGACACACATGCTGCAGCCTACTAGGCCCTAACTAGACGCATGGAGCCTTACACGCTTGTTCATTAGACTCGGACAGACAGGCTCCCTTTCACCTCCCTGTGTTTATACAAAGAGTAAGTTATCCCACCTCTGAAAATGAAAGCGGGCTGCTCCAACCACAACCTAATAAAAACCTGACATGAGGCACAGCTGCCAAGAAAAGCCAACCTGGAACTCATTTACGAAATGATCAGTAACAAGAAAGCAGTTACCTATAAAACTATAGATAACACCACAAGTAATGCTAACTGGAGCCTCTACGTGCCATCGGCTGATTTATTTACATTCTGGGAATGATATGCTGCAAAATGTATTCACTATTGCGACGCCGGCTCCCCAGCCAATGAGGGATTTTAAGAGGAACATACACTGAATGTAAAACCCTGCAGGACCATGATCCACGTTTATGGAAAATTTCATGTTGACTCTAAAGATTGGGTGTAATCAATAGAAGGGGGAGAGCAAATAATAGAGTGTCATTACCCAACTGCAGTAAGTAATTTGTTTAATTGCAGTGAACAACATGCCTTTTCACCTCATTATGAGGTTCTTCTATGTGACCTCTGCTCATTCTACACTCGTTATGGTTCTGGTGTTGACACAGCTCCTGAATGAAGTGCCATGTAAATGTATCGAGAGTGCGCAGGCTGGACCCAGACCAGCTCAGAAAGCCATGAATCCTGTCTGCGAATTTTGGTTTGGTTTGGCTCTGGGGTGGATGCAGACCTGGAGTGGCTTCAGATTCTGTCTGTTGACAGAGCCACTCGTGCCCGCAGGGAACAGCAGATGGCAATGCATTCTCGCGGCAGTGTTCTCCACCCTGTCTGTGCAGCTCTGGACTCCAGGGTCTGCCATTTGGGCAAACAGGGTTGACCTCTGGCCTGTCGTAGGAGAGGATCTGTTCTGCAGAATGGCCTACATTCCACTGATCCTGGCCAAGGCAGAGAGGAGCAAGAAGAGGATGAGCCAACTACAGTGGCTGAATCACGTGATATATCCACATATATCACATGCACGGCACGGTAGTGTAGCAGTTAGCATAACACTTTACAGCGCCAGCGACCTGGGTTCAATTCGGGCTACTGTCTGTAAGGAATTTGCACGTTCTC
>JARFYF010000050.1:12082977-12096209 GCA_030265395.1 Rhina ancylostomus
TCCTCCCACATACCCCCTATGTTAAATTCCTCCATATGCTTATCTGACAATCTCTTGAACCTGACCAACGTATCTGCCTCCACCACCACCCCAGGCAGCGCATTCAATGCACCAACCACTCTCTGCGTGAAAAGCCTCCCTCTGATATCTCCTATTGCAAAATATGCCAAATGGTGTATTTGAAGAAGGGTTCTGAATCAATGGCTGGAAGTGGAATTAAGCTAGTTAGCTTTTTCTTCATTTGTGTATGTTTATCTGCCTTTTTCTACATCCTAAATTTTCTGTGATTCTAAGACACTCTCAAATTAACTTTGATAACCATTGTGTTAAGAAGCCAATCAGTGACATTCAAATTGGTAGTTGGTACTGCAGAGGTTTAATTATGGTACTCTGTCATGCTGTCTATCTCAGATTTCTCTCTACAATATAGTGGGTGGCAGTCCCACCAAGTTAGTTTTTATTTCTGCAATATTAACAGACTACTGAGGTCTCCTGTTGATCTGAAGGAAAATATCTGATTCCTCGTTAATCTGTCAGAATAAAACAAAGACCAAGTGTCGAAGCATAAAGTATGTTGTTTGTAGAGAAAATAAAGGCTTTATGCTAGACTGGCTTCTATCATGCCTGTAAAACAACACTATGGTTGAACATTAGAAAGTGTGAGCTTTGGATATAATGGATGACGACAATGTCAACAATTTCCACAGCAAGGGCTCTAACCCACCCACACCTCTGTAGTAATTCCTCAACCAGCCCCATATTTTGACCTTCAGTATGCTTTTATCTGCAGGGCTTTTGTCGCCAAAGGTTTGAGTGTGCATGTTAACGAAGGGTGCAAGAGGTGTGAAAAGTGACCATTTCTTGCCCTGCATCAATTGCCTGCAAGACAATGTGTCACCTTTGATGCATTTGTTAAGATCCACGTCTTATCTTTTATCAGCATTGTACCCCCAACTCTCCAAAGCTATAAACAATTGTTGTCTGTCAGTTTCAGCCCCATCTGTATCCAATTGCCATGCTAGAAAGCCCAGTTGATTTGCTATTGTATTGTACCTGCCTTTGTTCTTCCATTCTCACCAGCCAATAATGACATTCTTAATTGTTTTGACCCATCTGCTGTCATTCATTCCACCTGGGACCCATTAGTTCTCTTCTGTTATCCTTTGAGAATTTCTTGCCATTAACGTTCAACATCATCCCTCTCCCAACCTCACACTTCCTTTCGCGATCCTCTTAAACCCCTTCTATGGATTCTTGTGGGCCCCAGTGAATTCCTCACTGACCACAGGGGAAAAATTCAGGCACATTCCCTTCAATCAAACCCTTTACTGCTAATTGGAAAGATATCAATGCAAGACACGTGTAAAGTCCAAAGTAATTCAATTTTTATCTTTTTTTCTGCCATCCACCATAATCCAGGTTAGTTTTGGTTGGGTTTGGTTGTACTATGTTTTTTGAATCATATTTACACTGGTACTGTTGGCCTGTTAGATCAACACTTGACCTGCGTAACTGGAATCCAATAACAAAGGACCTGGTGGTGTACTGTCGTCAAGGATTTCTATATTTCTTGAAAGTGCAACAAACTTTGCAAATAAGCCTTTTAGACTGTTATTTGGAAGATTTTTGCTTTCACTCTCAATCAACCCTTTCCCTCAAACCTTTAGCCCCAGTCAACAAGATTAAACAGCTTTATCTCATTCTTCCTTTGATATTTTTATTTTTATTTTTGGTTGTTATGAAAAATCTCACAACTATCATTTAAAATAATCTCACAATTGTCATTTAGATTGGGCTGCCACAACTGCCTAAAAAGTTCCTTTTGTCTTTCATGCTTTATGGTCACTGTAACTCATTACACTCCACATCTTAAAGTTGGTTGCTTCCATGTAGCATTCTGGTGATACTCACTGCCAATAGTTTTTTGGGCAAACATACTTCATCTAAGTTGTACATAAATGCAACCTAAATTAAAGTCCAGTTGGAGGTAGGCTAAATCAAGTGCTGTGAGATTACATTAATCACTCAGAAAGGGAAAGAACAAAGCAGATTTGAGCATCACCTAACACTGACCAGGGGTTGTGTTCTTAAAACCTGTAATTGTTCAAATATTTACCACATTGAAGGGTGTTTCAGTAAACCAGACATAGTTATTAGGAGTGAGATGTGTGTTCTACACAGCCAGGGTTTCTTTAAATCCAGACACAACACAAGTTAAATCATAGAATTTCCAGTCAGAGCGTCTTTCATTATACCTGGGGGACAATTTAAATTCAGAATGGGGAAATTTTTCCCCTATTTTGGTGAATACTTGTGGGAGCCATAAGATGCCATTAGGAACAGTGAAGTTTTAGTATATGGGTAGAATTCTTTTTGTATTCTGGTGTCACTTTCCATTGACTAACTTCATCCTTGAGATAAAGTGGATAATCCATTTCAAATTGGATTTGTTCTGAGCTGCCTTTATTTATACTGTAGTTTCACAGTGGATCCTCTCTCCAGCTGTGATTGCTTCCCAATGTGTTTCATTTTGGTTCAATTCAAAACATGTCAAATTGTGTATATTTGTCTTAAGGCATATAAATCTATTATGTGTATGTCATAATGTAAAAGAAAATAACATGCAACATCATTTTGTAAAATAACTGTACCTTTTTTTACTTAAAGGAAGTCAGATTCATATTATTTTAAGACTTGAATTTAAAGCAACACATTTCATGCTGTTGGACTCAGTATAAACTGGCCAAAATCTGGTACAGTTTGACATTGAGTTGTCTGTCATACTCAAACAAGTAATAAAGGCAGCCTGATTTGGAAATAGAAGGGAAGAAAAGAAATGTATGTTCAAGGTCAGAAAGTCTGCCACTAATTTAAGGTAGTAGTCGCTGGGAATATAAAATGCATAACTGGACAGTACAGAGGTGCAGTGGGTAGTGCTGCTGCCTCACAGCTCCAGGGATCCGGTTTCAATCCTGATCTCTGGTGCCGTCTCTGTGGAGTTTGCATGTTCCCCCTGCGACCATGTGTGTTTCCTGAAGTTGCTTCAGTTTCCTCCTATGTGCCAAAGCTACGCTGCTTGGAAGGTTAACTGGCTGCTGTAAATTATCCCTAATATAGGAGTTGGTGGGAGAATCAGTGGGGAGTAGATGGACGTGTGAGTTACTCAGGCAGGACCTGTGATGGGAAAAATGAAGTTAGAACTTCAATTCAACAATGCTTCATTGGAAGAAATGAAAACAGACTGAATGACAGAGTGAAAGATTTTAAACAAATGTATCTATATACAGGACTTAACAGTTTCACTGAAGGATCCAGTGATTTGAATTATAAACATTTTCATTCAGTACAATAACCAGTGAATGTGTGAGATCAAAACATGGAAGAACAGTCATTTCTATTTCATACTCCTTTCAAGATCATAACACATAACTCCTTTCAAGATCAAAGGCACTCCTTCCTGGTGCAACAAGCATTCAATAACTTGTGGAAAACTTAGGAGCAAGACAAACAGCAAGTTTGAAAAAAATAACTTTAAGAGTTCTTGGAAATGCAGAAGATTTTGTGGGGTGGTACCTGGGATGATATTGATGAGTGTACTGGAGGTTCTCATTGGAAGTGAGGATAAGGTAAGGCTGAGATCGTTAATATAGGTGTATCAGTGAGTTTTCTTCCTTACCGATCTAACATAGAACTTCATACATTGTCAACAGTTTGGATGTCTACCAGTTTTACGAACCACTGCACACTAAGATTAAATGATGGTCAATGATAGCTTCATTAATTACATCTAATTTCCAAATGTGTCAACCTACCTTGCAATCCTCACACTGGTTACTGATGAAGATTTACTCTCTAAGGTCAGGCTTTTGAACTGCAAAGCTCTGGGTTTTATTAAATGTCTTAATAGCTCCAACAAATTAAAATACTTGTGAATAATGTGAAGGTTTAATGTGAAACTTAAAATACTTTAGAATGACAATTATTTATATGGTACTTTTCATTTCCTTTTCTTGATATTCTGTAAATGTTTTACAGGAAATGAAATACTTTCAAAGACTACTCACCATTGTAATATGAGAGAAAAAGCTGATAAGGAGCTGTAGTTCATGTGGTAGCATGCCTTTTACTGCATCAAGTCTTTCTCCTGTGATGAACATATAATATCTGGCCTTGCAGGACCAACAATGTGCTACATTGCTAGAGATAATGATCCTGGATGAAATACTTAACTGAGGTTCTCTCTGTAACAAAAAGGCAAGTTGCTAGTTACATTATCCTTAGAGTCCTGTCTGATATCCATCCATCATTCACAGGGCTGAAATGGTGGCGACAAGAGGACATAGGTTTAAGGTGCTGGGGAGTAGATATAGAGGTGATGTCCGGGGAAAGTTTTTTACTCAGAGAGTAGTGAGTGCATGGAATGGGTTGCTGGAAATGGTGGTGGAGGCAGATACGGTAGGGCCTTTCAAGAAACTGTTAGATAGGTACATGGAGCTATGTAAAATAGAGGGCTATGGGTAAGCAAAGCTATTTCCAGGGTAGGGACATGTTCGGCACAGCTTTGTGGGCCAAAGGGCCTGAATTGTGCTGTAGTTTTTCTATGTTCTATAACTAAAACAGATTAGCTGGTCATTATTACATTGCAGTTTGTGGGAGCTTACTGTGTATAAATTTGCTGCCCTGTTTCCTACATTGCAACATTAACTATACTTCTGAAGTACTTTATTGACTGTAAAGTGCTCTGGGATGTTGTGAAAGGCTTTATATAAATGCAACTCCTTTTACAAGGAACAAGTGCAAAATGGTTTTCTAAAGCATTTTCCTATTTAGGTGAACATTTCAAATTCCTTTTGCTTGCAATAAGAGCCTACACTAATCTTCAGAAGGGTCAAGGTGACATTTTATTAATGAAATACTAAAATGGATTCTTTGGATCAACCCCTATTTCAGTAATGCCCCATTGTTCTGTATAGTTCCCACTGAACACCAATAGCAAATTACTTCTTCAAATAACATACAAGAATAATTTTACAGGTCACTTAAAAATAAAAGTTCAGTGCTCACTCAGTTAATAAAAACTAAATCCAAATGTTTTTCTTCTCCTTTAATTACTAAGGGTCAGGATGTGACAGAAGTTGTTTGCCAACGTAAGTTACCCACCATCAAGAATGAGTCAGCAGTCAACATGCCTGGCTGGCACAACCTGCTACTTTCTTGGAGAGAGTCTGCAGACCTGATTTCTGTTAGCAGTTAACTCTTGATCCAGGCTGTTTAATGTACCACAGACCGCGGCTCCTTTTCTGTACCGTTATTAAGCTGTGCATTAAAGAGTATCACAACTAGTATGCTTTAATGTTTCAAGGTTTAATTGCTCTGAATGTTTTTTTTATTACAGATGATACCTGCATTTGTTACTGGTGACCAACAATTAAATTTCTCCCTCAATTTAACAGCAAAGCTCAATATAATCAAAAGGAATAATACCTCATCTCCCAACTGAACATAAAATAGCCCTGCAGACTTAGCAGTGAGTTCAACACTTTCAACTAGTCAGCGTTTCTTACCTTTATATTTCACATTTCTGTTTTCTTTTTGGCAATATTATATCGTTATTCTGCTTCTATAACTCACATCTTCTCCAGATTTACTTTCCTTAGTTATTAACCCCTCTTCTGCTTTCATTTACCTGTAGCTCTTGTGCTTTTATTTGTTATTTAACACCTCCTGTCTTCTAACCTGTCATGGAGCTTCCTTTGAATTCTCTCTTACCACCGTCCTATCTGTCAACCTCCCCCACATTATACTGCATATATATCTGGTTTTACCTCTAACTTTCCCCAGATTGGTGAAAGATCTCGAAATGCTAACTCTGTTCCTCTTTACACAGATGCTGCCTGACCCTCTGAGTCTTTCCAACATTTTCTGCTTTATTTCCAGTTTCTGGAATTTGTGGATGTTTTTGACTTGCTTAAATCTAAATTGTGTTTTATGAAGATATCTGGGTCTAAGAGGAAAAGAGATAGTCATTAGTGAAGTACAGTTCAACATCTTCAAAAGGCAACTCTATGGGAGTACCTCCACATCTAGGAATTAATTTACCTTGAATTTCAAAATCTTGGGGTGAAAGTGTGCATGAAATATCAATATGTTGAGATAGCATCAAAGCACTTAAAATTGTCAATTGGTTAGTTAAAACTAAGCACCAAAGGTATTTCTTGAAGCCTACATTTCTTGAAGCACACTCAAATTGACTTTGGACAGCAAGTTATTTCTGGGAATAATTCCTTCAAGTCCGTGAGGGTGTTTATCTTAAAAGGTTCATATTTAACAAACTGATTCAACGTTTTCACGGTTGGCTGGACTGAGCCGCTTTGAAGTTCTGGAATCAGTGGATTTTAAACAAATGAAGATCTTGGTCTATAAGATGATGAGATGATCATTGTTTAAGGAAAATAACTCAACAGGTTTAAAAAGGAAAGGAGTCTGAAACTCTTCCTGACCTAATTCAATCTTAGACCACTTATCAGAGTGACAGACATAAGAGCCTCACCTCTCTTCCTTCATTCTTCCGTATATTTGGATAAGAGGAGATCTGCAGGTTGGTTGTGTCTAGCTCATAACTTGGTAAGAAATTTTTGGTTCTGTTAAAAGTCGCCAGCAAGAAGGCTGATGCAAATGACAACACCCATAAAGTACAGAAAAGTAAGCTCATTTAAGAAAAGGCACCATTCTAAAATTTAAAAAGGCAGAAATTGAATTTTGAATATTTCTATGAAACTGATTACAATGTCCAAGGATTATATTCAACAAGAAGAGATTTAAGGAAGGAACTTAAAAGGCTTTTTTTTACAAAATCAACTCTCACAGGGCATCTGACCTGTAATCCACATGGTACACTCCCATTTGAACAATGAAGTGAATCCCAAAAATGATATACAAAGTGGATCTGTATTTCTGCAGATTACTGGAACAGATAGCGGTGATTAATTCTGTCTCTTTATGCACAGTGATCATGAAAAGAAGAATCTTATAAACTATATGCATTCAAGTGCATCCAGGGATTGTTCACATGCCCTCAAAGAGTGATATAATATATGGATAGCCAAGAAAAGAAAGACTTGTATTTATTTATCACCTTTCATGAGCCCAGAATGTCCCAGACACACTACAGCCAATGAAATATACTTGAGTTCGATTCACCGTAGTGGAAAAAGCAACAAACAAATGGCACAAGCAGGTAGTCAGGTTCTATTGATTAAGGTATATATATATTGATCAAGATGTTGAGAAAAAATTCCTGCTTCTTTTTTAAAGTAAAATCATAGGGTTTTCTTACACAAATAGGCAGCAGAGCCTGCTCTTGATCGATACCACTGCCAACTCTGCAGTGGCCTAATTGCAATGCACTGCAGAATTAGCCTACATTTTTGTGTTCAGATCTCTGGAGTGGGGTTTGTACCCACAACTTTCTGAGTCAGAGGTAACTAAGCCCCAACACACAAATGCTTGCCAAGTGGGAATAGGAACCCTAACTAAATATTCCTCCTTAACTTCCAGCATGCAAAGGTAACCAAGATAATCCCTCAGTACCAAGACCTGAATCAATCCTGGAGCTTTCCTAGTCTAAATTCTATTCTGCTTAACAGCCTCCTTGACACTTTCTAAAGAATTATCCAACAAATACAAACTGATCAACATGAATGAGGCAGATTAAAGTGTGTTTATAAAATGAGCAGCATCATTCCATTCAATTATAAACATTTTGTGGATAATTTTATGCATCCCTTGTCAGGTGCACTGGAGGCTGACTTAATTTTAGCCAACCACCAAAAGGAAACGATGAATATATTTTGCAAAGCTGGAGGCACAAAATCTGGTCAAATATTATAGACATGACAATTTACTCTGAATGACAGCAGGGGAAAATGAGCATGTGCATGGTGTCATCCGCTAAAAGATGAACTCTTGAACTCTTAATTTCCCAATCTGTGACCTTTGCACTCTATTTGTCTACCTGCATTGTACTTCCTCAGTAACTGCAACACAATACTCTATGTTCTGCTTTCTTTCTACTACCTTGAAGTAATTATGTATGGTATGATCTGCCTGATGACACACAAAACAAAGCCCTTCCCTGTCTCTCTGTGCATATGACAATAATGAACTAGTACCAATATCTGGCAGGAGAAGAGAGTAAGCCTCTGACTTCATACTTGATTCTTTGTAAGTGATCATGATTTCCAGCACTACTTATAACCTTATCCTTCTATGTTTGTCCTTACATCCTTCTACATATGCGCCATCTTTAACGTCAAGCAATAAATTAAGGTTAAGCTCCTGGAAGCATCATGAATGTATAAGAGGTATCCATGTGTGCATCATGTGGCCTACCAGAGGTGTAGGTACATCATACAATTACCTATTTTTGAAAGGTTTTTGTTTTTGCTGTCAATTCTCATTAAAATGTTGGTATGGAGGTAAAATTAAATCTCAGTTTATGCCCTACTGTAAAATGGATGGAGGTGGTATGAGTTCAGAGATGGTAAGAATGCACTAGCAATAGTTGTTGAAATTTAGGAGGACATTATGCATGCATTATTTGCCCTCATCAACTCATTGCTGACATCAGACAACCAAAGACTCCAAAAGGATTATCCTGGCTTCATTTTCCACAACCTTCCATTAAGCAATATATGGTATGCTTCAGAATATCTGCTTTAATCCACCTCCTTCCTTGTCAACTTCCTTTCATAGGAATTGAAAAAAAATATTTGAAGCGAGGACTGGATGTCATGCACTTCTATATGGTTCCAATATATCATTTAATAAGTCAAACTTGGATTATCTGGGATTGTCAAATTTAGTAATTGACACATATCTCCAAAATCTGTAAGCAATTCCCTGCAGGACTTGCGTGTGGGTCAATGTTAGGTTTAATGACTTAACAGTAGAAGATCTCTAGATATTTGCTACAGTTATTGTAAGTCTTAATGGGTCAGAACGGTCTCTGATTGTGGATCAAAAAAACTGTAGAATCAGGATTGAACCAAACTCTTTACCCATAAGTGAAATAAGATGTACAGAGTAAAGCACAGTGCCTCTTCTAGACTGGGCCTCAGTAATGAATCTCAATTTATTAATTTGTCTCTGAAATTTTATGATCCCAATAATAACATAATATAATGCAAACGTTAAATTTATGAATGAAATTGCAAATATACTAGCATTCTTAGTAATAATGAGTTTGAATAGTTCTTTCCAGTGTAATTTAGTGCTTTAACAACAGCTACTGTCAAATATAAAAAAAACATTTTTAAACAGGGTTTTATTTTCCACTTAGAGCTTTAGTTTGTGGGGATGGGCAATGGATGTTGGGGAGAAGGGGGATAGTTAATTGTAAAGTGAGAAGGGTCATTCATTTACACTGGAAATCCAACCAAAAATTTAAAATTTGCTGATCTTCTCATTTACGTGCCAATTTGTGCCTCTGAACTGCCATAGTCCAAGATCTGAGTGTCAATGCAAACATTTTTGTTTTCAATAGAAAAATACTTTGTGCCGGTATTAACTCTCACTTATGCCAGCAAGCAATACAAAATTCATTTTACCGCCAGCACAAATAGTACAAAATCAAACCCAACATATTCAGTGGAAAAATGTATTCTTTAAACAAGGTCATACTACCAGACTACTTTGTAAATATTTTATCCAGTTTTAAACCAACAGAACCTTGAGTTCCTCTGAAACTGGGAGTGTACAGAAAGGGCTATCTGAACTATTGAACTTAACCTGGAACACTGGTCACCTGAAGACTAAGTGAGCTAGTGGGTTAATCAGTGAATTCCCCAGGGGGAGGTGTTGCATTGCAAATCTGACTGTGCCTGTGGAAATCTCTGTGGTGGAATAATCACCTTTATTGATAGGTTCGCAGTCAATTAATAGCTTAAGCTACAAGGCTCCAGGAAAAATTATACAGAACATCACGCTGGACCGTTACAGGAAAAAGGCATGATAAAAGCAGCTGATAGTATGTGTGCAGAGGGAAAAGTCTGTGTCTTTTTTTCCATTTGTGGTAAGTGAACACTTTTAATTAGCTTTTTTTGGAAATGTCATTGTAGCAATAAACAGATTAAAACAGTACTTTCCATAGCTGGTCTCTTCCCTACTGCTGACGTTTTAGTCAAAGATTTTTTTCTTGCATCAACTCATCCACTCCTAATTTTCCTAATGTATTCGTCTATATCCAGCTACAGTTGCCAGCCTTTCAATTTGGACCTACTGTTGTTTGATTTCTTCACTCCCTCCATTTACTGATGCTTCAGAATGTGACACCATCCTTGTGATCTGTTTGTTTGCTAACTTACGGTGTGTGCAGGCAACTGGTGCTGCATTTGAAGTACAAGTGAGACATGATCTGATAGCTGCACTTATTTGGGAGCTTTACGTTAGGACTTCAGTGTTCAGCCTTTCTTTGGGATGAGATTAAGAGCAGGTCTAAAGGAAGCTAACCTTCACTCAAGAAGCTAATCTTTTAGTCACCAAAGTAGTTGGCATGCAGGTGAGATTTCCGTTCTGTTTCAGCCTTCTGAATCTGTAATATTTCCGTGTTTGCTGAAATCTGGTCTTCATTACCACAGGCTAGGGGCTGAGCCTCGATAGAGCGCCAATGATCACATCCCCTTATTATGCAACTGGGAGACATGGGCACAGACCCAACACTGAACCATTTGAGAATTGGAAGGATATTTTCTTAACACCTGCAGGGAAACTCAGTGTATGCTTATGCACGAGACTGTCATGGAATGAGATACCTGCAACTGGAGGCTTCTGCAAAGGTACATGGCCAACCCTGAACTTCAGTGGTAAACTGAAAAGGAATCTTAAACCTCTGCACAGGAGGGAAATGATGAGAAGAAAGTCTAACCGAAGCTGTCAGGTCACTCCAGCACCGGGTTCCAAACCGTGTCCAGAGGACGAGTTCAGTTATGCTGGAATTCACCAGCATTACACTGGGTAATCCCCTTCCAAATTCTGAACCAGTAAGGCTTGATATAAAAGCCAATGAGTAAATTCAGTGAATATTATGGGGCAAAGGTTTACTTGTTATTATATGGCTTTACTTCAATTTTTAAACTACTTAAAGGTATATTCAATAATTACTTTAATATTGTGATATATTTGTTATATACTTTAATTTTAACTGTTGTCTGAATGTCGGAGACATTTTAAAACTCTTAAGTCACTTACAGTTTTTAATAGCTGGCAAAGCTCTGCTCGCTGCCGGTTGCCAAAGGGTGTTACGGGAACGGGCCCTCCTCACTGTGCCACCACCCGTGTTAAATCTATGAATGAAGTCCTCTCCCATGGTAGAAACCCATAATAGGCATTAAACCAAAGCAAATAACATAAGCTGGGCTGGGCTGTACACTCCCCACTTTGGGAAGTATCTGTTACCTTCATGCTTTCTGCATCCAGAAACCTTCTTTAACAGGCACAAATACATGAAGTTTACACAATTTGGAATAAATTCCACTATGAAACAAAGAAGCTTGGTTAACTTGATTCAGGTCAGTTTAGGTTCCCAATGTGGGTTAGACATTCCCACCAATTGCCACTCCTGGTGGTGAATGCCACAGGATGGCCATGTGAGACAGCATCACAACATCACCTGATGTTGATGCAACTGGATTCATTGAGCAGGAGCCATGCACTTATACTGCTAATACTGGCTTTTTTGTCCCAGTGCTAGAATTGTAGATCTAATTTATTTATAGATCCGTTCTGTCGTTAGAATAAAGAAATCAGAATTAAAAGAATATTTCTGTGAATTCAAGGAATGTAACCTAAACAAGACCTGAATAAAACAGAACAAGTCAAGACAGAAACAGAAAATGCTAAGCTTTGACCTGAAATGTTAACTCTGTTTCTCTTTCCACAGATTCTGCCTGACCTGCTGACTGTTTCCATCATTTTCTGTTTTTGCTCCAGATTTCCAGCATCTGCAGCTTTTGTGATATTTATTGAAGGTTAAACTTGAAGCAACTTTTATTACTTTGCCTCTCCATCAAAGAGTATGACGTAGAGGCCTGATGGAAGTAAACACAGTCTGCTGCAAATTCCCATACATCTCTTTATTCTATCTTTTCATTGATATTGTGGCTGAGCTGAGATCTGGGGATATTTTCAACAGAAACTGTGGCTGCAAAGTTTTCCTTTGTACATTACCTTTAAGAACTCAGGCACGTTAGTGTAGTGGTTAGCGTAACGAAGTTACCGGGCAAGTGACCCGGGTTCAATCCCTGCCACTGTCTGTAAGGATTTTGTACATTCTCCCCGTGTCTGCGTGGGTTTCCTCCAGATGCTCCGTTTCCTCCCACATTCCAAAGACATACAGGTTAGGGGTTGTGGGCATGCTATGTTGGCGCCGGAAGAGTGGCGACACTTGCGGGCTACCCCCCAGCGCATTCTTAGTAACACAAAAAGATGCATTTCACTGTGTGTTTCGATGTACATGTGACCAATACATAAGTACATAACGAAATAAATATCTAAAATATATCGGTAACTGGAATAATACTTTAGCAGTATGGAAAGACTCTCCTGGGCTGTGAACAGCACTTGAATAAGTTATGAACCTTCCGCTGTACAAATTTGATATGAAGAGAAACATGATTTGAACTAATATCAAGCTCTATACGAAATAGAAGGCTGGAGGTCTGTAAAACACAGACAAGGTGCTTGACACTGTGAATTTGCCAGGGCTAATCTGATTATCCTCTGTCAAAGCAATAATTGGGAATGCACAGCAAAGATAAGATATATAAGATTTGTTTGTCAAGTGGCTTGATCCTTAGGATACCTCTATGTATCCTTTACTCACATGATTGACAATTCTATATCCATGGAGTTCTCAGGCTAAGATAACTGTGACAAGCTATCAGTACTTCCTTGCTTCATGTGTTCTGAGCACTTATCTTCACATCATTTTGGCAAGGGGGCATTCATTGAAGCCAAAAGCCCCTAATTTAAAATCAGTTAAAAGACTTGAGCAGGACTTTGTGCATCTCCGACAATTATAATAAAGAAATTAATACAAGATTGTCTGGGGAGATTGTTAACATGCTAACATTGGTACAATTTTTTATATATAAAGAAAGACAAAACAGACTTAGGTAAACATACTTCCATTCACTTCCTATGACTATCCTCTAACATACAATAGTTGATTGTTA
>JARFYF010000050.1:12098638-12112745 GCA_030265395.1 Rhina ancylostomus
TCTGGCAGCTCATTCCATATACCTATCATCCTCTGCGTGAAAAGCTTGTCCAACAGATGCCCTTAAAATATTCTTCCTCTCACCTTAAACCTATACCCTCTAATTTTAGACTCCCCTCACCCCAGGTAAAAGAATCTAACTACCCTCTCTATGCCTCTGATAATTTTATAAACACCTGTAAGGTCACCATTCAGCCTCCTTCATTCCAGGGATAACACTTCCAGCCTGTTCAATCTCTCCTTATAACTCAAGCCCTCCAGTCCAAGTAACATTCCTGTGAATCCTTTCTCCACCCTTCAATCACATCCTTCCTATAGTGTGGCAATCAGTACTGCACACTCCAAATGTGACATAACCAACGACTTGTACAACTGTAACCTGACATCCCAACGCCTATATTCAATGCCTTAGCCAATGAAGGCAAGCATACCATTACACCTTCTTCACCACATTGTCTATCTGTATCACCACTTTCAGGAAGCTGTGTATGTGTACCCTAAGAGAATGCAAATTGGTGCAGAATGGACAAAGATCACTGGCACTGATGACTACAGCATGGCCGGCTCTGGAGAGAACCACACAGCCCACACCATGCAACATCAGTTCACAAAAGGCTAAGTTTTCAAGATGTCTGTTCTCACATTCACCAAGGCTCCAGCATATAGTTACTGCCATTAAAAAATTAAAATAACATTGAACATTTTCAGAAATGTGACAAGTTATAATAAATAAAAGCTTAATGCTCTGTGGTTAGATATTTTTTTGGATTTTACACAAAAACAGCAATGAAGAATATTTATGAATCGCGGATTTCATTCTAATCTTTATTTATAATAGGTTTCAGGAAAACTTCTGCATCCAGCTCTCACAGAATTTATACGGCATGGAAACTATGTTCCATAGGGCAAGATGCAAAATAAATTGTGAACTCTAAGGGGTAGTTATTGAAAATAAACCATTTCTCCTAATCCAGGATGGAAATTAACCATCAATTACTGCAAGGTTTACATTTAATTTATTTTTTGAAAGTTTAAACTGCTCTCCTGGATTTGTTTTAAAAAAAAATCAGAAGGAACCATGAGGTCATTCATTATTAAACTTTAATGAAGTGTAAATAATTATATTTACAGCTTTTCCATAACTTTAGGAACTCTGCTTCAGCTGACATTAACTGTCGACGCGTGAAAATAATTTCACCTCTGACATTGTTACTACATTTTTATATATCGTAAAAAAAAGTATGAAGAAAATCTTGTGTGAATTGAAAATTGTTCAGCATGAGGAATTAATGTAGAAGAGGAGAAAAAGCAGGGTTTTATTTCCTGCTAATTCCTGCCTTTGGAAGAAAATTAGAAAAACAAATAAAAGGTGCCAGTCCTTCTTTATCTTACCTGGAATAGGCTGTACTAAATTCCATGGGCTATGCCCAGGCGCCAGTCACAGAATGTGAAAAATGGCACCGGCAGCTCAGTAAAGTGATTACTGGAAACTTCAAAGCTATAAAAACTGCATGGCGAAGGATCTATGCAATGCATTGTATGATTTAAGATTGAAGGGAGCTAAAAAACAGGGAAAGGGAAAGAGAGAAAATTGAAAGGCCCTGCTGTATGCTTGCCAGAAATCCTGTACTAGATAAGGTCTTGGGTTGCTGGGGCAACCAAAGTCTGCAGGAGCCAGCATCTAGCTTGCAAACCACAAAATCAACATACGTGTGTGCAAAAATGCTGATATTTGGGGAAATTAATGAATATGGTTTATAGGGATAATAAGAGCATTTTTATCCTGTTTAGTAGCGGGTAATATGAAAATGTACTGATTGATGCTGGTTTCATTTGGAATTTATACTTTCTGGGAGGGGTGGGCTGACTGTGGTGGTCCAATTTTAAATTTGTAAAGAAAGGGAAAGATTTTCCACGAGGAGCAATCTATCCACAACACACTAAACTTTCAGAACACCACGAGTTGTAAGTAATCCCAGAATGGTGCAGGGTTTGTCTCGTAGAATCACCGCTGAATCATTTTTAACCCTCTGAACAACAAAATATTTCAGGGTGTAGGAGGAGTAGAGAGAGACAGGGAGGTCATGAGGATGTGAGGAAAAGATTTTTTTTAACACAGAGTGATTATTATCTGAATTTGCATTGTGTAAGGCTGGTGGAACAAGAATCAATCAGTGCTTTAGAAAAGGAATTTGATACGCAGTTGAAGGAAAATAATTGGCAAGATTAAGGAGAAAAAAATGGAGGAATGGCATTAACTGGATTGTTCTACAAAGACCGGCACAAGTTCAGAGGGCTGAATGCCTCCTTCTGTGTCTCCGTGAATGCATAATTTTATCCATTTACATTCAGATAGCACAGTTAACATGGGAACACATCTCAGAGCTCCTTGAAGAAGTGTAATGAAAAGTTAGTTGCTGAACCAAAGAGTGAGAGGACAAGGCAAGTGAGAGGACTTGGTCAAAGAGGTGGGTGATAAGGGTGGAGAGGCAGTGAATTATTTATATTTTCTAAAATGCTCCTTCAACTTGAAAAAATTTACATGAGTGCAGGGAGTATTGGGAGCAGCATCCTGCTTTAAAGGAGTCCTTTCGCTGAATTTTGGGAGGTGCACAATGACTAATTCGTGGATACGTCTGAATTGGGCTGGCATCTCTTTTTGCCTCTTCTGCTGCAGGCACCAGGAATCCCATTTAGTTGGCAAGCCTGAAGGAGCAAAACCTTTCAAGGCACTTCATGTGAGCGTTATCAAACAAAACAACAATGAGCCATGAGTCACGAAACGACAATGAGCCAAATGACAATGAGCCAATATTTAGGCAGAGGAGGAAAAGGGTTGAGTTTTAATGAGAACCTTAAAGGAAAGAAGAAAGGTTCAGAGACGGAATTCCAAGACTTAAAATCTGGCAAGTTGAAGTCATGTCCTCCAGCAGTGATGTGATTGAATTTGGTGGGGGGGGGTGATAAAGAAGCCAGAGCTGAAGGGGTCACTCCTTAAGAGGCAAAAAACTGTGGCAGCAGCGGTGGTAAGAAGAGAAATAAGGATTTTGAAGTCGAGGCATCGCTATGCTGCTGTACCCTGGCAAGAATGCAGGTTAAAGAATAAAAATTCAAAGAGAGTCAGGACAGACCTTAAAGTCACTGGTGCAATTGCTAATATTGATCTCACCTTCGGAAAAAGCATGTCTGCCAGCAACAACAGAGTAAGACCAGGCCCACTGTTTGTCTAAGGCTCCGATTAAATGTAGATTTGAAACCATTCCAAAGTCCCCACTGTATTATGAATATGTTTTAATAGTAGGGCAGGGTGGAGCTGTCCTTTAACAACTATTTTCGGAAGCATTTTGATTTCTTTTGCCAATTCTTGTGTACCTTAAGTAGCCAGAAATCAGTACTGGCTTTGTCTTTGGCTCTGGGTTAGTAAAGCCAGAGTATGAAGTGCTTTCTTCTGGTTTTCATCCTTTCTAGTGTCAACTAATTCCAACCCCAGGTACCCGAAAATAACCATCAGGCAAGTGAGAGGTGGAAATTGTTGTACTGCAGGAACCTACGTCATCACAACCTGTAAAATACGAATCTCAGCTGATTGATTTCTGTCCAACTTCACCCAATATAAGTGCCTGAAGTACAAAAGGTAAGAAGGATCATAAGAAGCAGATGAAGGCCATTCTGTCCCTCAGTGCAGATCTATCATCGATACTGGATCTGCATCTTCAATCCATCTCCCCACCTTTGCCGGGCAAACCTTAAAACCTCAGTCAAGTCTATCAATTTCAGTTATCTAATTGATCGATCCTGAAATGCTTTTGGAAATAAAGAATTATTTGTCCTACAAACAATCTGTTGGAGGAACTCGGTGGGTCAAGCAATTGTCGGCGTTTTGGGTCAAAACCCTGCATCAGGACTATCAGGGGTATCAGGACGTGCACAAGTCTCTTGTGTCATCATTTGCTCTCGTTGGTTACATGCTGTTTAGGCCCAGTTTTCGCATTCCCACATAAGTCTCATCCACCTCTTCACTGTGCTCCAACCTGCTCTCTTCCTCATGATCATCCCTCGCTCAACCAAATGTATGTAAAACACACAGCACCTTCAAGTGAATGGGTTTAATGCACTAAACTGAGTTGTGTAGAAATACTTTGATTACAGTCATAAGTTTCACACTGCAGTAGGAGACAGTTCAGCCATGTAGGTAGTTGTGCTCTGAGGTAAAGTATTAAAACGTGCTTCCTTTAATTTGCTCACTCTAGGGTTTACATGGTGATTTAAATGTCATCATTTTTGTAAGGACACATTAAACACACACACATTATACATATATGCACATGGACACATGCTTACCTGGAAGTATCCATGCCCTTACTACACTCCCTCCTCTGTGCGTGCCCTTGTGTTCATGGGATGCAGATCTCACTGACAAAGCCTGATGTTTATCAACTGTGAACTGAGCTGCTAGCTAAGCCATTGGACAAGACAGTTGAGAATCAATCTCATTAGTGGGTCTGGAGTCACATATGGGACAGACTGGGAGACGAGGGAAGGTGCCCTGCAGGATAATTGGGTTATTACAGAAGAAAGACTGGATCAGCAGCTCATACCAGTGACTCGATGAATGTCTTCCAAAACTCTCCCAAGCCATTAGGGGAGACACGGAAAAGTGAGGAAGATTTGCACAGGAAGATGCAAGTATCAATAACTGAATCATCCTGAGATCATAACAAAGGATGATAGGAACCATATTGATCTCCTGATAAGTGGGTCAGGGAGAAATTTCCCAGATTTTAGTGCAGGTACTGGATTATATTTTCATTCTGATTTTCAGAAGGGATGGAGAGTGGATGTGTTGTGTTATCCAAGTTGTTGCGTTCTTGGAAGGATGAACTGGGGAGAGAGACGGGTAGATCAAAGACTTATTCTTTCAGTGTGACTATGTGTTGAACAGATCTCAAGGAATTCTTAATGGAATTATTGGGGATTTCAGCTACCAGTGGCTTCTACCTAACCACGCTGGAATCCAGTCATAGTGGTTTTAGTATCTACTGTCCAATTCCTATCTGGGACAGGGGTTCAAGGGCAAAGGAGTGGCTTTGCACTCCTTAGAGAGAAAGAAGTGCTAATATTCTTCCTGGGACTAGGAGGACCACCCTAGCCCCTTTAAGGAAAGTAATGACACTGAGCAGGAGATCTTTCACCACCCTAATTCTCTGCGTTTTGTTTTAACATTCTGAATGAGCTTATAATTGCTGATTGATAAGAAGGACTCAAAGGTGCTATGCTGATCTCAGCCAAATTATTATGGAGGGATACCATGTGTGAATGAGGTGCTTTTCCACAGCAAACCAAAGCAAATCCAAAGGGTGTTTTGTCAGAAATATTATGAGCACCACTTATCATGCAGGAATTGGTCTGGACAAGTAGTTTGCAGAAGTGTGTATGGCTGGTGACATTCTTCAGGGAAATCTGATTGTCTGGATGTGATTCTGGCTAATGTTTCATCGAACGTTTGTTCAACTTTTATCACACACTAGTAAGTGTTTGGTTATTGGATTCACAGCTGTTTCATGTGCTTCTGTGAAAATTTTGGCCGAGATGTTTATCGTGCAACATTAATAAAAGTGCTGTAAAATTATAAATTATATTAATTTTCATATATTGTAATATTTCATATTTTAAGACATTAAAGGAGGCTGTTCAGCCTCTTAAATCTACCTTGTTTCTCACAGCAATATCATTAATGCCATTCTCCTACTTATTTCCATGTAACCTCTTCTCTCTCACATTCCCATCAACTCCATTTTGATTCTTTTACAATCACTTATGCTAGGGATAACTTACCGTAACTTACCATGACCAATTAATCTATCAATCAGCATGTCTTTGGGAGGAAACCCACATAATCACAGGGAAAATATGTAAACTCCACATCGACAGCTGAGGTCAGGTTCGCATTGGCATTGATCAATTTTGCATATGTTTTAGTACTAGTCATTAACATCAACGGACATTTTGATGCAACATTTTCATGTTTCTCCATCATCCAACTAGTCCAAATGACATCAATGACAGTAGAACACCCAAAGTTTGTTTTCAACAAGATTCTTTACCACATTGTGCTTATTAATAGTGCTGACAAGAATTAATGCTAAATCTATCGGAACAAAAGTAACAAAACACTCTCAAGTGTGAAGTTTGATAAAAGAAACACACTTTACAGACAACATGCCTTGACTCATGGTCTACGCTACTTGGTGATTTGTTATGATCAGTGCTTTTGCTGAACTTTTCATGCATAGTTAAAGAGAACGAGGCAGTGAATTGTTGCTGTGTTAAATATAGGCGGTCATCGTGGATTATATGATGTCCATCCACATCATATCACATTTGCATTCTTCCTTGTTACTGCTTTGCATGTGGCCACTGTGATACCTTGGAGAACCAAAGGTGATTCTCAGGCAGTGCTCAATCTTCTGTCCATTAAGCTGACTACCCCGATATTCCTAAGAAATCTCCCAGCCAAGTGTCAGCAATCCTTAATCTCTCAAATCAGAAAGGATCAGGCATTTCTGGACACATAAAGGTGTCTTTGGGTGCAGCTAATTTCAAAATGTGTGAACAAATCCAAAAATTCTTTACAAGAATCTCCCAGAAATTTATATGCTAAGTTTTCTCTAATTTCTGTGTGTCACAGAATATATACGATGCAGAAAAAGCCATACAATGACTGGGTTGCATTGTTCCACTCAAAAATGCATCATTTATAGTACAAATGGGAAGAAAATATATCTTTCCAGGTTTGTTAGATGGTTCTCTAAGATTCCTGAGATTGGCAATGATATAAAGCAGCAAATAATACTGTTAAAAATAAATGTTCTAATCCAATTAAATAGATTTAACACACCTACAGTTGAAGGACATTCTTGTACTGGCACCATGCTCAGATGTGGGAGGTTATATAACTGCTTTGGTGGCCTGGGCACTTGTACTTCACCTGTGGAGATGCAAGTTGAAAATCTAACACACAGGAGGGTGATAAAGGTCACCAATTCATCAAGGTTGCTGTGGGTCACAAGGTGGCAAACCCATAGCAGCCTCCATTTAGCTCCCCAGTGAACATGTGTTTACAATGAAAACACTGATAGATCCCTTCCAATGCCTGATAACTTGGGCTCAGTCCCAGCCTAACCATCATAATATGCTTCAAAAATCATATTCAGTTGCACTGCTTCATCACTGTATTTTCAAGTGTAAGAATATTTAGAAAATATTTTTGATATGACAGCACAAATTGATGAGATAGTCATAGTAAATGCCAGATTTCTAACATTATAACATGCATCAGTTTTTAATGCTCACTCTCACATCATGATTCAAATGCCATTTCTTCACAAACTTAATACATAGAAATTTGAGGTAGAAATACACCCTCAGTTGTATGTGCCAAAATAACACACACGCATTGAACAATGTTTCTGAATTTGCCTCAGTTGACTTTAGTAGAACTTTATTTTGGAGGCAGTGCACAACAGGTACTCATTATTAATTGTTCATTTAGCACATGACCAGAGATTAATATTTCAACATTTTTAAGGCTCTTTATTATTCTTTTTTGGAATTCTACTAGCTGAGCCTACGCAAAACTAAAATAAAGTTATTCATTTTTAAAGTTCATGATTGCTTTTAAAACAAAAATTTCATGTCTGAATTTACCAAAATTCTTTTCATTCTCCTTGCAATCCCCCGAACTCAACTGTTGGGAGGTTCCTGAAATCTTCAGCATTTGAGCCATATGTAGTCAAACATCACCAAGAAGGACAAACTACTTCCATTATAACAATTGTATATCCTTTCACAATCAGTTTAGTCAGTCAATACAAGGGAGAGAGAATACCATGTTTGCCAATTATACTGAGAACATAACCCCTGCATTTGGAATCAAGCTTCAGCCATCCAAGGTATGGAAGGAAGAATAATTGTGTTCTCGTTTATGATCTCCTGCATTGTGTGTGTGTGTATACATGTGAGTATTTGTGCATGTGTGTGTGTGTGTGTGTGTGTATACATGTGTGTATTTGTGTGTGTGTGTGTGTGTGTACATGTGTGTACTTGTGCATGTGTGTGTGTATGTGTTTTGACACTATGAAGTGGGAACCAAGATGGCTCATTATGTTGCCCTTTGTGGATGAGGTATTCAATGCCCTTGTTATCACATTCATTCATTGTCATGGTCAGTTGGGTGAAGTGTCAGGGTACATTGCACAACTACAAACCCAGACCAGAGCAAAGGTTTTTGTTGTCAGGAGAAGAAGACAGTTTTGCTAATTATGGACTGTTTCGAGGGGGTTGTCTGTTTCTCTAGGGTTTCTGCAGGCTTTCTACTGAGGATATAATGGATGATCAGCTAAACATTCTTCAATAGTTGCTGTTGCTAAGAATTGAAATGTAAATACATTGCTTGCAAGCTCATATTTCAACCACATCCTGTGGTTACTAGATGGGTTCCACATGTTCTTTTGGGTGCTGGGTTTCCTCAATTCACTGGGTATAATGACCTCAGATCTGTCCAGTGAGATCCAGAGAATGGGAATTACATGCATTGGCTGTTCCCAAAGCTGGCCTCTTCCCTTCTTGTATCTCTGCCTTACTTGAGGACTGGGTACACAAGCTCCAAAGTGGTAATTCCCAAAAGAAGTACTTTAAATTTCTGCACTTCCATATAATTGAAAGAGCAGAAGTTTAAAGTACAATATAAAAGGTAGCACCTCCAACAGTCTAGCACTCTCTCAGACTGCTGTGAAGCATCAGCCCAGATTTTGGGTTCAAATCATTGGTGCAGAACCTAAACCCACAAGCTTCTAGTTCAGTGGTGAAGGAATTACCAACTGAACCAAAGCCTACATTCATAACACAGCTGACATGAAGTTCATCCCAGACACTCTCATTTTCACATTCACTCCTCGGCCTGCTCTTGTGTCTTGTTTGAATTCTGTTCCACAGGAATTGGGAAGTAAATGTTATTAACACTACTCTCTCATTGGTAGATTTAATCTCATGATTATCTTATTATTCAGAGCTATTCAGTCATCAGCAATGTGAGTAGTTTACATTTTAAGGGAATATTCATTAGAGTAACTTTAATGAGGTTCATCGAACAAAAAATTTAAAACACTAGTAAGTACCTCTGTTAATGTGGTTGAGATACCCAATAACCATAAATTTAAAGCGGTAGGACAAAATATGATGAGATTATTGCTTATTCCTTTACCTTAAATATTACCTAAAACTTACAATCAAATCACTTTGAAAATGTGTCTGCATTGGATGTTAGAAAGTACAGTTCTAACCATGGATCATGGACTATCTGCTGTCTGCAATGCGTCACCTCATCGACTAAATTTCACAGAACGTTTTGATATTTCAAAAATATTTTTGAGATCATACAAGGTCATGGAAAACACCTTGTTAGCTATTGCTGCCAGTTCCCATTGGAACAGTTGGCATTCAACCCTTCCAACAGAAGCAAGACCCGAACTTGCACACACATGGTCTCTGACGTGGAGGTCTGGGACTTACTGGCACACTTGGAAGACTAAATCAGTCACTTCTCTCCACTGCTCTTCTTCTGGACTCTTTATGGAGGTCAAATGCAAAACCTAGGTCTTACCAGCAAGTCCTCATAGGACACTAAGGAATAGAATCTTGGATCCTGTGCCAGAGTTAGACCCAATTTATTCCAAATGGGACTTCATTTGGACTTCAATGGGACTTCAAAAGGCTATGGAGCAGGAGAAAGGGGATGAAAATTTTATTGTTCAAATTATTTTTCTTTCTCTTATTGTTAATTAGCATTATTTTCTTTTATTAATTTTTTAAAATATTTTAATTATTTACTTCAATTTTAATAGATTTAAAATTTCTCTTAGTGTCAGACATTTAAAATAAATTAAAATTAATTGCAACAACATCCCACCCTCAGCTTTGACAGCTATCAAAGACTGTCAGAGATGTTTTTGCAAAGTGCCTGCCTCATTACTGCACTCTATTTTTGCTTGGCTCCAGATCCAGGGGTCTGAGGAGATTGATCCTCTGAATCCGGACAAAGATAAGAGAGACCAAAGGATGAAGGGAGGGGCATGGTTGGCAATTCTGGGCAGGGGCAGGACCAGCAAAACCTGGCTGATTATAATTCTAACACTCTTCTGATGAACAAAAGATCTGCATGCCCCTCTAGTATTTAAAAGTTCACGTGTTAATTAAAATCATCTCTATTTATTTAGGCCAAGAAAGTAACAAAATAAACTGATCCCATTGGAAGTATGGATTGCAAGGACAGAGTTGTTATGGTTGCCCCTTTCACAATTCGGCTGTATTCATTTGGTTTTGTAATAAAGCAGAGGCAGACTTGGAATATTCCTGAGCTGTCTAAACACTCCTGGGTTATCTGATAGGATTCCCAGTGATAAGAGTCAATGTAAATCCTAGCTCCAGGCTGCATATGTTTGCTCTTGTCCACGGTTTCAGGGTGGACTGCACACTTTTTGCTCTTAACAGAGGGGCCCATTCTCCTCATCTCTTTCCTTCTTTCTCAACTTGAGGACAGCAAATGATATCAACTGTGACTTCAATCAGCTCACACTGCTCTCAAAGCCTTTCCTTATTATCAGCCAATACATAGCACATTTCATTTAGTGACTGAAAAACTATAACATTGATTATTTTGATCTTATAACTAATATTATGGAGGTAAAGTAATTCTGAACCAAATAATTTCCCAATTATAGGTGATTGCACTGAGATGTTAACTTTGTTTCTCTCTCCACAGATGCTGCCTGACCTGCTGAGGATTTCCAGCATTTTCTCTCTATCATAATTAGGTCCTGAAAAAGTGCAGAAAATCTGCACATTTGGCACAACGCGACTTCAGCAATTCCTACTGTCTATCCTTAGCATTCAGAAGGTAGATTCAGATTAAGAAAGCTCCTCGATCCATTTCCACAATAATAATCCAAACATCTCAGTAGACTTGTGTTCTTCTTGCCGAGCAGGCAGCTCAAACAACTGCTAGCACCCAGGTACAGAAATTAAACAGAATGTCTCCTGGAATATTTTCCTGACGGATGGAAGACAAAAATGAGGAAATGTTCCTCAGTGATCCAGAGCCTCAATCTGCCTATGAGCTCAGTTTACTGGAGCGCATGTTGTGGACTGCACACACTGTGGCCTCAGCGGTGGAGGGATTGAATGTTTGTGTTGGTGACTAGAATGTCAATCAAACAGATTTCTTGAGCTGGATTGTGTTGGTTTTCCTGATGGAGAATAATCCACCACCCTCCTGGTTTGTGTCATGCAGATAATTAGCTAGGGTTAGGTAATGGAAATGTTTGGTTGTGAATATTTGGGGGGCATGCAGAGGTAGTCTGTTACTGCAAGTTACCTAAGCCCCTACCTGATCTTATAGCTACAATATGTACGTGTGAGGTCCCATTCATTTCTGCCCAAGGGTGACAAATATTTCTGATACAAAGGACATCACGTTTTGGGAGTTACGTGTCAGGGTCTTCCTCTGTTAGATTAATGCCATCTTCATGCTATTCCATTTCTGCAGCATGTTCTGTCTTCTTAATCACAATTATCAGTTGTCTATCTGAATCTAATACTTTAGCTGGAAAGGAAAACTGAACTGCAAAGCTTACCCTGATCATTCATCTGAAACGGCATGATCTCATATTAGCAGGCCTCATTTTCCACATCACCTGCAGACCTGCCTAGTTTATAACTTTCCATAATTTTTTTACTAAATGTTTCTGCTCTACCAGACTGCTGTTTTATGGAAATCCCTGGAGTCAGATAAAGTTCCTGCACAAATACTTCTCAAGAAAGTAAGTCACATTCCTTTCATCTTCCTGTGTGGGCCTGCAGTCATAGAAACTAGATTAGTATCAGAGGTGAGGAGGTGTAATGGGCCATCTCTGCAGTAGCATTTCACAATTCTAGATACTCTTCAAACCTTCCAGGTACCCCATTTGGAGACATCAGCTAACTTAAGTCTCATGATGCACTCATGATTTTCCGTACAGTTTAGCACTGTTAGAGTTGGTGAGTCTTTTCTGTGCACAGCCAGAAATAATGACTTGTAGACACATCCAGCTTAAGCAGTTATATGTTTAAAGAAATATGTCTTTAATTATGGGTGCTCAGTACAGTTGGGATCTTGTACTGATGAGAATTCATGTTTAGTTTGGCTACTGTTTTTGGCTGCTGTTAAAATTAATCTTCACTAACTGTTCAGTGATGTCATTGACAATTGCTTGGTGGAAGTAATTAAGATTGTACCATAAGAACATAAGAAATAGGAAGATAAATAGGTCATATCAACCTGTCGGACCTGCTCTTCCACACAATAAGATCACAGTTGATGGTCTCTCTCATCCACATTCCCATATAATCCCAAATCCACTGATTCCACTTGAGACCCAGAAAGTATTGGTCAGCCTTCAAGATATCTGAGACTGATCACACTAGGATATTTCAAGGACTCACAACCCCTTGAATAAAGTCACTTCTTCTCATCTTAGTTCTAAATGGTTTTCCCCTTAGTCTGAAGCTATCCTTCAGCCAGAGAATGCAAACCATTCATGTCTTCTCTAGCAGTGTCCTTCAATATCAAGTTATGTCTGAAATAGGCAATGAGTCCCCTCTAAGTTCATCCACCATTTTGCTCCCATGGATACAAATCAAACATAAGACAGCAATCAAAAACACACCAATCAATTAAAATTAATGACATTCTCCATATGTTGTAAATGAATGTCTGGTGGAATAAGCTTGGGAAGGAGAAAAGTTTTACATTGAGGAAAGTATTCCTAATAAATTTATATTGTACATTTCATGCAACTTTCAGAGTGTTCCAAAATGTACTTCTGGAATGCAGTCACTGCTGTAATTTAGAAAGTTTGAGAGGTAATGTGCATGGCCTTATGTTCTGCAAGTAGAAATGCGATATTGAAAAGACAATCTGTTTTGAAATAATGTTCAAAATATTCAGCCAGTCAGAAAGCATCTGTGGAGAAAGAAATGGAGGTAACATGATGAAGTTTCATGAGAATGAAAGATCACTGACCTGAAATGTTAACTCTTGTTTCATTCTCTTCTGATCCCATCTGACCTGTTGAGCATTTCTACTTGTCTCTGGCTTTTATTTCAGGTTTCCAGCATCTGCAAAATTTTATCACTTGGTGAGGAATAAACGTTATCTTGGACACTTGGGGTAACCAACTTGCTCATTGATCCTTCGCTCATCTCCAGTATCAGAATATTGAGGAAGTTTTGCAGTGTTAGAGACGTAAACTTTAGGGTGAGATATTATGCCCTTGATCATAACACATGGCCAAGGGAGCAGTCAGAACCTTGGTATAGTATCTCACCTTAAAGGTTGTATCTCCAGCACCGCAAATCTTCCTCAGTACTCTTTGCCAGTGTCAGCCTAGGCTTTTAAGCTTGGGTGCCTGGAGCGTGACCTGAGCCACAACCTTTTGACTCAGAGCCAAAAATAGTGACCAGCTGAGCCATAGAATACACACATAAATGATTCTGGCAAGATGCACAGAACAGGCTTATCAACAAAGATGAAACAAATGGCATAAAAGGGGCATGATTGCATGGAAGAAAATTTGCTTAGTAACAGCAACAAAGGGCTTTGTCGAATAATTGTTTTTCGGAAATGAGCCAAGTGAATTGTGGCATTCCACAAGCATCGGTGTTGGGACCATTGCTTTTATATTCATCTATGTTAATGACTTGGACTTGGTAGTGTAATATACAATTTCTAAATTTGGGGATGACATGAAACCTGGCAGTGTTATAAACTGTGAAGAGGATAGATATAAATTACAACAGTATGTAAACAGGCTGATAGAATGGGCAGAAACTTGGCAGGTGAAGTTTCAAGTCACAGATTTGTGCAGCACAGAAATGGGCCCTTCAGCCCAACTGATCCATGCTGACCGTGATCTATGCTAATCTGTCTGCCTACATAAGGCCAATATTCCTCTACTTTTTTATCCGAGTAACTGTCCAAATATCTTTTAAACATTGTAATTGTACTTTTCTCT
>JARFYF010000050.1:12242571-12254285 GCA_030265395.1 Rhina ancylostomus
GAATAAATGCAATAACTCTTCACATATGGTTACCTTGTACATATTTAATTTTCAGATCACGCTCCCATATACATTGGAACACATATTATATGTATGAAAGCAAGGAAAAATCTAAAATGTTTAAGTTCATTATCTCAATGCTCAGCATCAAAGTCCATGCATTTAAATTTTCAAAAAAAGGACATTATATATAAATTGCAAATAATTTAACAATTGTCCCTAAAGGTTGTATGTTTTATTATTCATATTCTGAAAAGATAATTTAACCAAAAGAAAGAAAGCCAATGAAGTTTTGCTTCAATTTATTAAAGTCAACTATATGGATGTTTTCCCAAAGGCAATTTGCAGATGTAAACCACTTCTGTCAGAAAACTGATAAGAAACTGCTATGATACAACCAAATTAATTTGCTGAACTGAGCTCTAGGTAATGACTTATCAGTGCAGTCAAATACTCCAAAACATTATTTGTTCAATCCCTTGTATATATGTAGGCATTTCAAATGTCTGCATAAATCAGATAGACCTGTCTAGCATGTTGAATATTATTTATTTTTCATGTTCCATTCAGAACAAGTTCATTCTTTGGCTAATGGACTTGTGATGTTTCGGTGTCAGTGTTATGCTCAAAGTAAATAAGAAAAGTTTACACATAATTCAATTACAGATGTTCTTCAAGATATCAAACTGGGCAAATCTTTATGCAGTGATGTATTTCAAACTAAATTTAATGCAGACATATTTCCTTGTATGGAGAAAAAGGTTTAAAATAATACCTAAGTTTTGTTGTGACTATAACTTGGATATCACCAGCATTCCCATTTGGAAAGAGTGACCCATTTATGAAAATGTAATTAAACTTAAAACTGCAAAAGCTTATGCCTACATGTACTGCCCACATCTCTGCAGAGAAACCTACTATTGGTTTTTAGTGCTGAATGGGGGAGAATATGGACCGACAGTTGGAGGTAACTCTGCATATTGGGTCTGCATGTCAGGAGGTGCACAAAACCAACAGTTAACACCTTTGCACACATTAGCTTTACAATCAAATGATAATTTTTCCTCTTTTGCTCTATGTCAATGGGTATAGCTACATTGATGGATAGAGGTCCAATAAAATAGTCATCAATATAGCTTTTGAGGAAGCAAAGGAGGCCCCAATGTAACTGAGGAATTCAGAAATCACCATCAACTCTGAGGAAAAAGTTGGAGAATTTTACAGACATCGATTCATTTCTCTGAATTTTCTGAGTTTAATTTTCAATTTATTACTAAAGTTATAAACTCCTGATGATGCTCCTATTCCAAATATATCCTTATGAATTAATGAAATCTTGACAATAAGCAAGATAGTGTCATTGAGTTATACAGTTATACAGAAGAGAAATGATCCCTTTGGCCCAACTCGTCCATGCTGACCAAGTTGTACTCTAAACCTTTCCGATCTATGCATCTGTCTAAATGTCTTTTAAACTTTGTAATTATACCCACCACTTCTCCTGGCAACTTGTTCCATATATCCACTACCCTCTGTGTGAAAAACATTCCCCTCAGGTCCCCTATAAATCTTTTCCTTCTCACCTTAAACTGATGCCCTCTAGATTTAGACTTCCCTACATGGAGGAAAAGACTGTGTCTGTTCACTTTACCTATGACCCCCATGATTTTATATTCCTCCATAAGGTCATCCCTCAGAATCTCTTTGGATTCTTCTTTACCTGATCTGCCAAGGCTATTACATGTCCTCTTTTTGCCCTCTTAATTTCCCTCTTAAGTGCACTCCTACATTCCTTATACTTCTCAAGGGATTCTCTTGATCCCAGGGGCCTATACCTGACATATGCCTCCTTTTTTCTACCAGAGCCTCAATATCTCTCGTCAACCAGGGTTCTCTAAGCCTGCTGTCCTTGCCCTTCACTTTACCAGCAACACACTGGGCCTGGACTCTTCCTATCTTATTTTTAAATGCCTTCCACTTGCTAGACATCACTTTACCTGCAAACAGCTTCTCCTAGTCAACCTTTATTAGTTCCAGTCTGATGCCATCAAAATTAGCCTCATCCCAATGTCGGACTTCAACTTGTGGGTCAGTTGTCTCTTTCTCCATTACTATTTTGAAACTAATAGAATTATGGTCACTGGTCCCAAGGTGTTCCCCCACTGATATTTCAATCATTTGTCCTGCCTCATTTCCCACCAGGAGGAGGAGATTTGCCCTCTCTCTCAAGTAGGGTCATCTACATGTTGCATGAGAAAAATTTCCTGAACGCACTTAACAGATTCTACCCCATCCAAGCCCTGAACACTATAGCAGTCTCAATCAATATTGGGAAGTTGAACTCACCAACTCTTATGTCCCTATTATTATCATAGTTTTCTGTGATCTCCCTACAAATGTGATCTCCCCAAATTCCACCTGGGGTCTATAGTACAATCCC
The DNA here is from genome assembly GCA_030265395.1 of Rhina ancylostomus. Lineage (NCBI taxonomy): Eukaryota > Metazoa > Chordata > Chondrichthyes > Rhinopristiformes > Rhinidae > Rhina > Rhina ancylostomus. The sequence continues at coordinate 12,245,012 of JARFYF010000050.1, forward strand.
ATCAAATTGATCACCCCCTTATTTTGAAATTCCACCGATATTGATCCCCAAAGAATATCCTCTCTAAATACTGCTGTGACATTCTCCCTCATCAAACATGCAACTCCCCTTTCTCTCTTACCTCTACCTTTACCATGCCTGCAGCATCTGTATACTGGAATATTGAGCTGCCAGTCCTGCCCATCCCTCAACCATGCTTCTGTAATAGCTATAATATCCCAATCCCATATACCTGTGCTGAATTCATCTGCCTCGCCTGTCAGGCTTCAATAAGCATTCATATTTCTGATATACAGCAGGTCACACCATGCTGTGTCAGTGTGATTATCTTTTGATTGCATCTAGTGACAAAGCTCTAGCCAGCAAATGTGGAGATGATCAAGTGATTCCTTCTCAGCTAAGCTGCTGTAAGTGACTGAGATTGTGGGCACGGTAGTGTAGCGGTTAGCGTAACGCTATTACAGTACCAGCAACCCAGGTTCAATTCTGGCCCCTGTCTGTAAGGAGTTTGTACGTTCTCCCCGTGACTGCGTGGGTTTCCTCCAGGTGCTCCAGTTTCCTCCCACATTCCAAAGACGTATGGGTTAGGAAGTTGAGGGCATGCTATGTTGGTGCCAGAAATGTGGCAACACTTGAGGGCTGCCCCCCAGAACACTCTACACAGAGGTGCATTTCACTGTGTTTCAATGTATATGTGACTAATAAAGATATCTTTTCTTATAATTTATCTGTAACTATCCTCCACCCACTATATTTCTCTAAGGACATCATCTTTTTTGTTGGGACAAGGTGCAATAGATTTGGTTACCTCTGCACTTTAAGTAGATTTAGTTTTCTCAGCAAACTGTCTTCATTTACAATATTCTCCTGCCATGGTGCAATGGAATCAGAACCAGATTTATTATCACTGACATATGTCGTGAAATTTGTTGTTTTACAGCAGCGATACAGTGTAAGACATAAACTTACCATAAATTACAAAAATAAATAAATAGTGCAAAAAAGAAAGGAATAACGAGGTAGTTCTACCAGGAGCTCCTATGTCCTGGCAGATAATTTGGGGATGAGGTTCACAGAGATTGCCAGTGAGATGATGGGGCGGGATTTCTGCAGACCATTTTGTTGGAGGTGATATGTGCACAAAAGTAACTAATTAAAGGTTTCAGTTCAAGCAAAGCTCTGAGTGTTTCATGTGTTACAAATAAATGTTCAAAGGGTACAGGATGTAATGCACCACAAAAGCAAAATTGAGAATCACACTATGTGAAATTTTATATTACAGATCACTTTCTCTCTGGGGTTACTGCACACACTTAACACCACATGGTTCCAAGGGGTTCACAAGAAATTTGTAAGGGTAGGAAGTGGCCAGGGAAATCTAGGCAGAATTTAGCACATCCTTCATGGGTGCTGGAACATGTTTGTTGGGGGAAGATGAACAGAGCCATGGGAGCAAATTCATGGAGCTGGTTTTTGGGAGGACTCCAGCAGCAGGACCCTCTTTCACTACTTGCATACTTTAACCCAGCCTGATTACAAGAAAAACAAATACACTCATCACTCTGTCATTTATTTTCGATGGACTGGGACAAACTAATCTGAGAATGTGGCCTAAGTTTAGTCAACTCCCAATGAATCCAAGATGACCCAATTCAAGTTCCTTTGAGTTCTCAGTTTAATATGAATCTCACTCCAAAAAGATGATGGTTAGAGGCAGCTATAATCAATTATTCATCACTGTGGGTTCCCGGTCCAATGAAAATGCTCATTAGAAATGAAAGATAGAATTAGCTTTTACTTTCTCTGCAGCAGGAACATGCTTTCCTTGACTAGGACATCATTTATGAGACACATTACCAAACACTTCTGAAGTCGTATGCCGAGCTGTACCCTATTGATCTGCCGCTTAATGACTTGGGCTACTGCCTGACTATTTGCAGAGGCCAGAACGTCTTTTTTCCTGGCGGAAAACTGAATCTACACAAGTTGTTGCCATGGGAATGACTTTAGGAAGTCCTATAGAGCCTTTGGCAAGCTGGTTCAATGGCCACTTGCCATTCAAACAAGCTTGGGAGCTGTGATTCCCAGTGTAAAACTTTGGTTTTGTTTATGTAATATTCTGTGTGCCCACAGCTTCATCTATGGCACTGCAGTTCCAAAGAATCTGTCCAAGAATCATAAGCAGATTTAAAGGTCAGTTTTCTGTTGATCGTACTTTTGTGCACATTGTAGCCAAACAGCAAAATATCACTAAAATCTCTTCCAACCTGAGAAACAGCCAATGCAAGTGACACAATGATTATTAAGGAGACTTTTATTTTCAATCATAAGCCATAGCATCTGGCCACTAGTAACCCCTTCTACCTTGTCAAGTCATCAGCTATTAATCCAGTTATTGGGTTCTTTATTTTTTCAACGACATTGAAACACAAACATCCTTCAGGATAATGTGCTAATGGAGAAATAGTGATTTCTATTGGTTTCTACATGGGTGAGATAGAGAAAGGCACTGCTTGAACTTACATAGTGTCAAGAATGTCAATTGGAATAGAAAAGCAAAATACTGCAAATGCTGTAATTCTACAACATCGAGACACGTGGCGGCATGGTAGTGTAGCCATTAGTTTAACACTATTATAGTGCCAGTGACGCAGGTTCAATTCCCTCCGCTGTCTGTAAGGAGTTTGTATGTTCTTCCTGTGTGTCTACGTGGGTTTCCTCCGTGTGCTCTGGTTTCCTCCCACAATCCAAAGCCGTGAGGGTTAGGAAGTTGTGGTCATGCTATGTTGGCACCGGAAGCGGGGCGACACTTGCGGACTGCCCCCAGAATGTTCTCAGTAATGCAAAAAGGCATGTTTCACTCTGTGTTTTGATGTACATGTGACTAATAACTAATACATGAATGAATGAATGAAAACAGAAAACTCCAGGAATACTCAGCTGAGCAGGTGGCATTTGTGGAGAAGGAAATAGGAGTCATATTTCAGGTTCATGAGCTTTCATTAGAACTGGAAAACATTAGAGAGAGATAAGTTTTAGTTTGCAGAGAAAGGGGAAGGAGAAGGGAACTCCATCAGGATGGAGGGCGGGAGAGATTAAACAAGAGAAATGATGGTGCAAGGCAAAAGGTTGGTCATGGGGCAGGAACAGAAACTGAGGATGGATTTAGTGACTTCAGTGTGCTATTGATTCAAATGAGATTGTGCTCAGTAACTTCTAGGTGTCACATCCTGAATTCAGTTGAGTGACTTGGAAAAGATCTAAAGAGCATGCAAAATCCTTCCATAAAATGGGCAAAAGGGATTAGAAAAGTATGATCATCTGATAATATTGGCTAGGAAATAGAAGGCTCCATTCATCTGACCTCTCAAGTATATGGCAATCAAAAATGTCAAAAATAAAGCAGTTTTGCGATACAATTATATCACAGTTGAGGCTGTGGACACCCAGAACTTTGCATAAATGAAATCAAAGGTTTAGGATGGGAATCACAACTTCAAAGACCGTTTGAACAGCAAATGGACATTGTACCAGCTTGCCAAAGACACTAAAGGACTTCCCAAGGTAGTTCTCCGCTGTGCCAATAACCTCTGTGCAGATGGCCACCACAGAAAAAGATAATTGTCTCTACAGGTAATCAGGAAATAGTCCAAATCATTGAGAAGCATTGGAAATGCAAGTTTCATTTCAAACATGGTTAAACAGATTAAAAAGCAAATTAATTCTACTAAACTCAAACCTTATTTGGATTCTTCCTGAATGGCTAAACTTGTTTAAAGAAGTATAAGGGTCAAAATAATTCCATTCAAAAAATAAATTTATTGCAAGTTAGTTAGACAATAACACTTAGAAGCATAAAAACTGAGCTTTAAAGAGTCTTGGAGACACAAGAGACTGCAGATGCTGGAGCCTGGAGCAAGACACAAAGTACTGGAGGAACTCAGCAAGTCAGGCAGCATCTATGGAAGGAAATGGACAGTCAACGTTTCTGGTCGAGACCCTTCATCTGGACTCAACCTGAAACATCAGCTCCATTTCCCTCCATAGATGCTGCCTGACCCACCGAGTTCCTCCAGTGCTTTGTGTGTTCCTTTAAAGACTCTTCTTTTAGTTGAAGGTTTCAGCAGATGACGGTAGTGAGAATGAGGTACATAAGAAGTATTAGCGTAGGGCTCTCAGCTGGCTGAACTCAGGATTCGTGAACAGGACCAGACAACAGAACCTAAATAGGGACAAGGCCACAGCACCTGCATGGATCAGAAACTTATGCAATTCAGTAAACCACAATGAGTTCAGGAAATGCAGGATGTCAATGGGTCACATGCCTTGCATAAGAATCCATTGACAATGAGCTCCAACATTCACCCCCACAGGTCTATAAACAGTGTTACAAAGACAGATAAAAAGCATAATGTCCATAACTACAAAGGTTCAAATATCAAATATATGCTATAACATTTGCAAAGGAAAGTTATCAGGTTTAGCAAATGAAGGATGTTACCTGGTTCCACTAACCAAACATGCTCTTCATTTTTTGTCATTAAGTTATTGGAAATATTCAATGCTATAGATGTTTAGTTCTCAGGTAAGTGATCAAAACAGTTTAAATCAAATCCAAAATTGAAATAATACTCCATTATCATCATCTTCCAACTATTCCCTCAGGAAAATCATTAATTGTTTTCTATACTTGTGACATGACAGAACCAGCTGAATCAAATCAACAAGGCTCTAAAACAGATATGTTATGTAACATAAGCATTTAGTGGTAAAACATTGTAATTCATCTTGGGAGGCAAAGCTTTCACTGAGCCAATTTCTAATCTTACTGAATAAATTTGCACTAGTTCGCTTTGGGCTAATTGGGTGTTGAGACCTGACGTCAAGAACATTCCAAGCCCTCACCTACTCTTCTTCCCTGAAAAGTAATAACAAGGCCTCACACACAGGAGGCAACCGTTTTGTAAACCTGAGGGTGTGTTGCCCATAATTTATCCTCTCTTGACATGAATGCAAAGAAAATCATGGGCAGAACATGGCAATTTTACAACAATTACTTGCTATGTGTGAGGCCCTGTTAGTGGTTGTGGTCTGGGAAATTTCTGCCAGGTGTCATAAATTTACACCTCGAATTTTTCAACATACAAGACATGTCCCCTTTGGGTTATCACATGAAAAAATAAATTCCTTATCTTGTAAATTGCTTGGCCCCCTGTGTGTTATCTGAGCTATTCACCACAGCCAGCAGTCTATCTGGTAACAAGCTAGGACTGATTTAGGAAAGGAATGATCTAGCATTTTAAAGATACTTCACTCTTCAGATGAAGCAGCTAATCTGTGCCATTACAATGAATGATGTGTTTGGAAATCTTAGTCAAACTTATTTAACAGTAGACTTTTCCCAGCCCAGCAAAAGCTGGCCTTGTCCCAGACTTGGTTAATTAAAGTCATTGCTTCATATTTGCATTAGAGCTTTTCTTTTATCCTTGTGATAAGTGTGCCAGCCTTTTACAAATGAAATACTGCTGATTTTAAATGGAGGACTTTGGGATTTGTTTAAGATCCCCACCCCCCAGCAATCACTAATTGCTTAGGGGCACATTGAAATTAATGCTTAATGTGCAGCGAGTCTTACCCAGTGTCAGGCAGAGCCGAGCATCAGGAGCCAATGGGTGGGATTCCACCACTACTGTTATCGAAATGACTGTGAGTCTTTAAGTAAGAGTATTTTGGAGAACCTCAACTTTAATTAGATGCTTCCAAGAAATTGCAGAAAATAGCTACCTGAAACATTTCATGAGGAGTAACCTATCTCTGGACACTTTTACATGACGTGCAGCTATTTCATTAATGCATAGCCTTTTTTCTCAATTCTACACAAGATTTCCAAGCACTGTAATGGCACAGGATAAATAACGATGAGGAATTCCCAACTAAGTAACTGGTGGATGCAAATGCACAGCCCAGAACCACTCTCTGTTCAGCTCAACTGGCCAATCTCACTGAGAAAATCAACATGGAAGATCCGCTGTGGGCTGAGTTAGAGACGTAAGGATAATTTTCACTGACATTGCTTGAGGGAGATATGCTTCTAAAGTTAAAGTTAAAACAACATTGATAGAGCAGGACACAGATTACCAACCTGTAGACACAAGAGACTGCAGATGCTAGAATCCAGAGCAACAGACAATCTGCTGGAGGAACTAATGATGCATAGTTTCGACTCAATATGTCAACCATTCCTTCCCCCCCCGGAGATATTGCTCAACTCACGAGTTCCTCCAGCAGATTGTTTGTTGTTCCAGATTACTAACCAGTGCTGCATATGACACTTGTGTATATGAAGGCTACACTAGGTTTTGAAAGTAGAATAATGATCCATTATTGACATTAGCCATTTATTACAAATAAAAATTCAAGAAGCGATATAATATTAAGTCTGAACATGTAACACAGCATCAAATAATGTCAAACATGAGCAGGGATATGGTATCCTATTGACAAAAGCACACATGGAGTCAATCACAGCATGTAGAGGGGAAAATGGATATTTATCCTCAACCGCATGTACTACACAGACAACATAGTAATATTTCCAAAGTCCAATTCCATTGAAGTCAGTTGAAGTGAATGTCAGAAAGTGAATAAAACACACACAAGCTAACTATCTCCCAGGTTTAATGCATGTTTCCAAGGATTAAAATGGAATCAGTATATGAAGGCAGATATGAAATCATGACTATCAGTGCAATTCCATATTCCTCTAAACCTGCTTCCTTTCATTGTTACCAAGACACCACTTGTCAATCATTCTGCAAGCTGAATATAGAGGTTAACTCACTCTGATTATGTATGTATTCTGCGGTCTTTTCCTTACTTATTCAGTCTTTAACCTCCAAACATCACCACACCTTGTTCTTTCAAAAAAAACATCTTCTGGTTTCCATCCGATGAGTGATAAAATCACCTCCAATTTAATACTTAATTATTACTCATTGTTCCTAAATTTTTTTTATGACTTCTGTTTTAATAGTTGTTTCACACCACATTGTACATGTGATGTTGTGACATGAACATTCCTATTTATTGAAATATGGGTGATAAGTGCAATATCCTTGTGATATTGCACTCCACATCATCTTCAGAAAGTGAGCTGGTAAACCAGAGTTACAGATAGCATGTCATTTTGGAATGTATTTTCAAGTTTGCCTGCTCAGCAATACTTTCCATCTACACAGAACACTTTGAAAATGGAACAAAGTTTGATGTCCAATAAAGATTTCCAGGGTTTCATTTTAAAAATATAAACTAAAGCAAATGTCAAGCATACCATAGATGTCTGCCAATCACACTAAGAGTTTCTAAAAGCTTGCAAAGAACTGATTTTTAGTTTAACCTTTATCAAACTGAACAATGAAAAATAAAGACACCTCATGCAAAGAAATTTGAGAATGTTAAAGGATTTTCATGAAAGCTATAATGCAAATCTCCTGCCTTACAAGGAGAACCTGATAGCAGTTGGTGGAATGTAAATCTGCTACCTGTGTGGAGAGTTCTCTTCTAGTGAGTGGGATTTCCATTGTCCATCCATAGTGACTGAGAGTTCACTGTGCATCTAATATCAAAACTACAGAGATTATCCATGCAAAGCATTCATAGTGAATGTGAGATCAGATATAGACTCTGCTCAAATCCTTTTACCACCTGAACATAAACAATACAAATATTCTTACTCAACCTAGTCACAGTAAAAAGGAAAAGATTTCTGAAGACAAAGTGATTAACAAAATGATAGGCAATGTCAAGGCAGGTAAATGGAAGAGAAGGTCATGTTCAATTAAAGTACTTCAATCTCTTTGTGCTGGTGAGGGGCTGGTGGGTTGGGGCAGGTGGGGTGAGGCGTTGTGTAATTGACCTTATGTTTGTTTCCATTTAATGGAATATTCCCACCTGGAGTTACAGATAAACTAAAAAGGATTAAGCACAAATGTTAATCGAGTCTGCCAAGTACCCCACAGATAGCTCCTTCTTTTTGGCTGAAGAAATATTTTCCCATCTACATCAAGTGTAGATTGCATTGATAGTGATTCCCACTTGAGATTGTCTTTGACAAAATCAACATTGGTAAATGCATCAACACCTTGAAGTAATCCACCGCAACCTAATCTTCCCAGTGATTTTCTGTTTTCTGGGTCACTTTGATTGAAGATCAATCATAGTGGCTTGATTATCTTTGACCAATAACTGGGAATAATAATCAATAATAATGAAACACCACAGCTTTTAGAGATAGTTGAGGTCATTAATGAATCGTAGAGAAACCTGCTAAAGGTTTTTAAATAGAAACCAAGACTAGAAATATAACAATTTTATTCTTGTGTGAATCCAAACAATAGCAGACCTGACTCATATCTCTCTCTTGTTTCGAGCAACAAGCACTTTAAATATAAAAAGATTTCAAGTGATCTTACAACAACTCAATAGTCTTGAGTTCCTAATCATTTGAATAATGACAGAAAACTATTTTATCATTTTTTTCTTTATCTCTACACATCAAACCTCTTTGAAATAAAATTAAGATGTAAGATCAGACTCTTATATCAATGCTAAGTGCCACTTCTTTAAAACAACAGTTCTTTTCAAGCATAATCCATTCCATTGAGCAACCAGCTGATTTGTAACTGTATACTCCTGAGCACTGAATGGGAGCCTAGCAGGATTAGTTGTGTGGTTAGACCTCAACTTGGGTTTGAGGCTTCTGTGCATAAAGGTTGTACATGCATTATTCAGCATAATCTAAAAATAAGCAGAAGGGAAATTCCTTTGTTTCCACTATTGTACATTGCAAAGAGCTTGCTTACGTTACTCTGCTAATTATTTGTCTTTTGGATTATTTCCTGGTAATTTTTGCTCTAAAGGTCAGATGCCAAAAGAAATGTGATTTCTTTTATTCTTATACCAATTGTGCCCATGCTTGTCATGAGGAAGTGTGTTAGTGAGAAAAGGGATATTGACAGCAATGATATTTTGATTGCCATTATAAGAATGCAATTTTTGCCTAATGTAAAATTTTGAAACTTGCTGGCTATGAGATGCGAGATTGACCCATAAATTCTGCACAGACACTTTAGTAACATTTTAATAGCTGTTTTCTTCTTCTTCAGCACACCCTTGGAATGGAGGACGTCTTGCTTCCACTCTAGTTCCGATGGCTTCTGAGGTGACTGATGAGGCCAATATGGAAACTACAGGTTCTTTCATAAATGGGGCAGAA
>JARFYF010000050.1:12274459-12287405 GCA_030265395.1 Rhina ancylostomus
TGGGATAGAGGGATATGCGGGAGGAAAGGGTTAGATAGTGTGAGGTGTGGTTTGATGGGCGGCACAACACGGTGGGCTGAAGGGCCTGTATTGTGCTGTATTGTTCTATAGTTCTGCTATTAATCATACAATTGCACTCTGTAGGCCGAACTGTCTAAAACCATGTTGCCTTTTTGTCAATAGATATTGGAAGTCATACGTCAATTGGAGTAAAAGCTATTGTAATTCTTTCAGATAAAGCTGCAGAAAGTGAGTGTTGCTGTTGGCCAGAGGAGAGACAACTTTGAAATTTCCTTGTCAATCAAGGTCTTGTACAGCACCACGGAGCCATCAGCCACAGCAGTAAGGCCAGATGTTGCACCACTGGTGTAACGAGTCCTCATGTACAGCAAAAGCTGGCTAATATTCTCCCCAGAGGAGATTTTGTCATACCAGCTTGGAGACCCAAAACATGCACATTGTCTTGTTACACCTCAAGGAACCATGCACAAATTATGTGGGTGTTCCTCCATCTATGTCATATTCATATAAACACAAACAAGTAACAAGCAGCTTGACAATATCTGTCACACAGTCTCATTGCAAGGGTTAAACTAAATTGTTCCTAATCCATATTGATAGCTTGGGTGTCCAGAAACTAAACAATTCAGAGTGAGGCTCATCAGTGACCATTACCAGGCTATGATAATGTGGTTTGAATTACAAAATGAAATTAAATTCCTGTTGTGAATGCCTGTGCTCTTGTTCAGTAGAAGATCTGCTAGGAAGTGTATCTGTGACCTGGATGTGAGGAGGGAAATTGTAAGGAAGTTGAGGAAAGTACCAGCAGGGAGAGCCGGAGATGATGAGTTCAGGAATGGGATCTGGAAGTATTGGGATGAATCTTCCTGACATGAGTGAAAGAGGCGCAGTTCTCTTCCAAGGCAACCTTGATGACTATTTCCATGAAGATGAATTCTGTTTTCAATTTCACCTTGTAATAAATTGATGTCAAGACCACTTAAAAGACATTATCCAACCATAATTAATTTCTGCTGCTACACGATGTGAAGCATCGCATTCCTTTTGAAAACATCCATATTCCTTTTGAGATAAAGGTGTACAATTCACTGAAGAAATTTATTCTAATCTTAGTTCCAGGTAGCCAACCCCTGATTTTGAGATTATGTTCCTTTTATTCAAGATTCCAGAAGAACAAAACAGCCTCTTACCATTAACCCTGTCTATTCCTCTCAAGATCTTGGATGTCTCAGTGAGATCATCTCTCATTCTTCTGAATTCCAGATGGTATAGCCAACCTTCCTCAATCTCAGTTCAAAGGACACCTGTCTTAACACAAGAATTAATCCAGTGAATAATCACTGCACTGACACCAAGGCAATATCATATCACTTAATCAATTTGAATTTATTTTCTGTAAAGAGACCAGGTGGGAGAATAAAATGGGATTATAATAATTGGGTACACAATGGTTGGTATGGTCTCGTTGGGCCGAAGGGCTTATTTCCAAGCTTTATTACTCTTTGACTAACTCCATCTAGCTAAACTACAAAACAACTTACTGCTACAAGCCAACATTAAAAATACAGTATATTGCAAACACAACATAGCACTTTCTGGCTATTTTTCCAATTCCATCCTACCAGGAGAAAGCATCATTCCCTGGAAGATCATATCAACAATTCAGTTACATGGACTCATTTAATGTGACATTGAGTCCAAAATCAATAGCAGCAAATATTCTTTCACTTATGAAGCTTACTTTAGGGGTAGCAGAACATGCTAAAATAAGACACCATTTCCATTTATGCTGCAGTATTTAAGAAAAGGTAAACACCATAAAATATAAAGTTGGTCTCAAGAATGAGAATGAGCATAAAAATGTACTTGCAAACATTATGTCTTCCCAAATCAAATGAATTCCAAGTTAATGACCCTCATCTAGGAGGATATATTAAAACTGATTCAGTTTCTATGGGCAAAAGTGAAAAAAGCTGCAATTAGCAACTTTCACAACTGAGATGTTCTTTAGAACTTTACAATCAATAAAACACATTTGAAGTATAATCCTTGTGATGCAGAAAACATGGCAGCCAATTTATGTACCTAAAGATTGCAGTGTGTTCTCAGCTTAGTAATTCTGATGTGATGTGTCTGAAAATGACTGCCCAGAGGCAGTATGTAGAGAAGGAAGAGGTTCGGGGAGGTAAGTTGGAATGTCAAGGATAACTTAAAATGTTCTGGAGGTAAGAGTGTAAGAGTTGGGATAAAAATCCAAACATTCATTTTTTTCAATGTCCTCTCATCTCCTTTGGTCATTGATTATATCTGTTTGTTGATTGGTCAGTACAATAGACAAGGCCCAGTTAAATCTTTCTTGTTTGATCATCTTGTCCTTGTGCAGCTTTCTCTCACTGAAGTGAACTTGGGATCACCTGCCCCAGTTGAACAGGGAAGATGGATCCAAGCCCTGTGCACAAAATCTGTGTGGAAGCTCTTACTCAAAGTACAATACCTCATAGATGTGGAATGTAAAAGAAAATATTATCTTCTTTAAATCTTCATCACTTTAGAGTCTCCTGTCGATACCACATTTGGTGGATGAACAATAATCAGAGGTGGCTCAGACTGAGATGTATACTACATCCCTGTAAAAATGTAAATCACAAGATTCATATAAAAAGCATTTGGCAAAATTCATAAACCCATAATAAGATTCCCACACACATAGTTCAATCCTGTAAAAGATTCCTGTTCTCTCCAGCGCATAGTTTGTGCATTTCCCATTAGATGTGGAGAATGTAAAACCTCTTCAGTAATGCTTTAAAAGCCATTTACTATAGACCTCACAGCACTGCTTCCCTGTCAACAGTTTGATGAAACTTAATCACTTTCTGCTGAACCCTTGTGCAGACAATGTGAAATTTTATACTGCATTAATCCACTCATCAGTGTAGTAATTAGCTTATTCAAGTGGTCTTTGGCTCGTTTAAGTCAACAGCCCCTGCTGGCATGACTGGTTATGGCCAAGCTGAACTGTAGGGTTGATATGCAATTTATTGCACTCCTTGACAGAAGCTTTACTAACTAAGGTCACAAGAGAGTCCAGTGTGTCAGGGTCCGCATCTGTGCTCCACTTGCAGCTATAAACTAGGCAAAAAGCCTTTCATGTTGAAGACAAATTTTATGCATGCTTCATTCTGTACACTGACCATAGCTTTCAGCTCCCAGTCCCAAGAAATATGGTAAACTGTTCTGTAAGCAAGTTAAATAAATAAATATAACGTAGAGCTCTTTGTGTGTGTTTTGTGGAAGTAGGAGGCAAAGGGAGTTGGAAATCACATGACACTTCTGTGATCTACATTGGATCTCCACATCACAAGCACACTTTAGAAAGCAAGTTGCTATGTTTCCTTCAAGGCCTTCATCAAGTGGGAGGCCACAGTGACATAGACATTTATTTATTTTAAAACAAACATCAAATTGAAGATCAGATGAGGCCACGCCAACTTCATCACAAAAGATATGCCATAAAAAAAAATCACTTCAGGTTGAAAACAACTAGAACAATGGAATTTTGAAATAAAAGCAGGAGTATTTTTCAAATCACAGTAAGAATGTAGGATATCAGGAAAACATTTTACACTAGTGAGGAGAGCATTAAAAAGGGACAATTAAACAAAACAGAGTCCATTGAAACATTTATCAAGAAAGTGGTCAGCAGAGCAACCCACTGACATTGTGTTAGAATGCCGTGTACCGGGAAATTAAATGGTGTAAATGACATGGCCCTTACACATCCTAGGTCAGGTCTTCTCCCCAAAGATACAGGATGGCTAGAGACTGGGACTGATATTGATCAGTGGGTTGAGAGATCAAGGTAAGAGTAGTCTGCGAGCTAGGGAGTGACAGTGGCTAGATTGTCATTCGGGGGAGTTTGGACGAGGATTGATTAATGGTGGGGTGGCCATTGGCTTAACATTCATGAGGGGAAGGAGGATTGCTTGTAACTGGGAGAGAAGTTACCTGTGTGGTTGGAGACCAGCAGTAAGATAATTGGTCAGGTGTGCAACCAGTGGTTGGAGGAGCTCGTGCTGGCATTTCAAAGGCTGAAGCCAGATGTGGGGTTTGTTCCTGAAGTTGAGGTGAGTGCAGAGAGTTGTGAAGTCCAGAAGAGAACTAGGTGAGTATCTGCCCAAAGTGGGCTTTCAGGGGTGACCTGGAATGTGCTAATCAAGCTGGGCAGGTACTGTAAAAGCCATCTTCTGCCCCAGTGACCCACAGACATTGAACTGGTGTCCACATACCAAGGAACACCATTGAGTATGTTCAGAATCCTCATACATTAGGATGACAGACACAATTGAGTTTATGTGCAATTCGCATAAAGTATCTAATTTTAATATTTCAATAACTAATGTCCAGGCAATATTGCATTCACTAATGATTCTACTACCTGAAATAAAGATCACGACATAACCAAACAGCTCAGAAATACAACCAAATACCCAACCTGTCCCTTTATTCCTCAGACTATCAGATTGCCAGTTAATTTCTCAAGTTCACAATTCTTTAAGCTTTTGAAATTGCCCAGAATGGGTTGGTGCCTTCTGTTTGGTGAGTCCTTCACTTGCTATACTGGTGTCTGTTGTACTCAGTTAAAGAGATTTTGTCATTTGCGGCAGTAATTTACTGCCTTTTTTTAAAATCACAGAAACAGATCAGAATGGGAAAAATCATCATTTAATCTTTGAAAAACAATGCAGCTGAGAACATGGTGGTGACACAGAAGCTTCTTGTCCCCAGGACCAAAATGTTTAATACCAGAGGGCATGCATTTAAGGTGAGGGGGGAAAGTTCAATGGAGATGAGCGGGGCAAGTTTTCTCCACAGGTGCCTGGAACATGCTGCCAGGGTTTGCAGTGGAAGCAGATAAGGATATTGGTATTTAAGAGGCTTTTAAATAAACACATGAATATGCAGGGAATGGAGGGATATGGATCATGTGCAGGCAGACGGGATTAGTTTGACTTGGCATCATGTTCGGCACAGACATTGTGGGCTGAAGGGCCTGTCCTTTTGCTGCACTGTTTTATGTCCTACTTCTCATGCAATAAACAATTTAGCAAATTGAGGTAACTGACAGGGTACCGGTCAGTGAATTATGGTTCAGCTCAGATTGGGCTTCCACACTTGTCCGGCCAAATGTGGAAATCCAAGGCAGGCCAGAGATCAGACACCACTCAGCCAGAAACCTCATTCATTTAAATGGAGACACCCACCCTGTGGAAAAAAAGTAAATGGTTAAGTTTTGCTTCAGACAGTCATAGAGACATACAGCATGAAAACAAGGCCTCACTCCACCAAGCCCACACCAACCATCCACCACACATTTACACTAATCCTACATTAATCCCATTTTTTATCTTCCCCACCTTCTCATCAGCTCCCCCCAGATTCAACACTCACCCACACTCTATGGGCAATTTACAGTGGCTAGTTAACCTACCAACCCATACAATCTTTGGCATGTGGGAAGAAACTGGAACACCCAGAGGAAATCCACACAGTCATAGGGTGAACGTAAAAAGTCCACACAGACAGCACCCAAGGTCAGAACTGAACCCAGGTCACCAGAACTGTGAGGCAGCTGTCACTGTCACTCTAACTTATCATTTTAGTATTTCACCTTTTTAAACTTTGTTTAGTTATTAGTATTTTAAAGTATTTAATAACATTTTCATATTGTTTCTATAGGTTTTAATAATGTAAATACATGTAATAATTTTGAGGAGTGTCTATCAGTTTAAGAACTTTTGACAGCAAGCAAGGTGTCATCAGGCTGTTTGGTCATTCTGGATGTGGGACCATAGGATCTACTGCCTGAGACCCACTTACCACTTGAAGCTTACTCTACCTTATGAGATACCAATAGTATTATTTAAGAAGCACTTGGATAGGTACGTGGAGGGGTGGGGCTTAGAGGGATTATGGGCTGAATTCAAGAAATTGGGACGAGCTGGGTGTGCACTGTAGTCGGCATGGACTGGTTGGGCCGAAGGGCCTTTATCGGTGCTGTATTGCTCTTTGACTCTTTCAGGTGTGGAAAGACAGCTCCATATTCCCTGCACCTGGAAAAGGCAAAGAGGGGGCAAGGACCATGATCAGTGAGCCTGAGAGGGAGTCTGAGTCCAACACAATCCACTCCCTGCTATATCCTCCGACCTCATCACATCAACCCTGCCCCCAATCACCACCTCCTTCCCTCGTGGCATATGCCACAGAGAATTTTCTGACATAGGGCAGCTGGAAAACTACAGAAACATTACAAAATAAGTTCACATATTCAAGGTTTGAAATTTTAGGCTTTACTAAGTGACCCAAGAATTTTAAGAAGAAATCCTTATCAGAATTTAAATATAGGTTGAAAGAATACAGTTAACTTTTATCTAGAGTCATCGACATCATTCAATATGGAAACAGGGTTTTCTGCCCACTGGAGACACAAGAGACCGCAGATGCTGGAACCCAGACCATCAAACAATCTGCTGGAAGAACACAGCAGGTCAAGCAGCATCTGTGGGAGGAAATGAACTGTCGACATCTCAGGTCGAAAACCTGCATCAGTCCTGATTGTTTGTTTTCTGCCAGTTGAGTCCTTACTGACTACTAAGCACCCATTTACACCCATTCCATATAAAATGGATCATGGAACAATACAACACAGGAACAGCCCATTCAAACTCAGATGTCTGTGCCAACAACAATGCCAATTTAAACTGCACATCTGCCTGTGCAAGGTCTATAACCCTCCAATCCCTGCCTGTTCATGTGTCTCTCTAAATACCTCTTACACATTGCTATCATATCTGCTTCTACCACTTCCCCCGGCAATGAATTCCAGGCACCCACCACACTGTGTAAAGCATTTGCCTCATAGATCTCCTTTAAGCTTTCCCCCTCTCACCTTAAAGCTACGCTCTCTAATATTTGAGATTTCCACCCTGGGAAAAAGACACTCTATACTATCTAAGCCTCTCATAATTGTATATACTAAGTCCATTGTATTCTCCCCCATATTCCCATTTTATGTAATTGTTAAATTGCATAAAACCACCCATATAAAATGTTGACGCACATAATATAAAATTAATTCGAGGAAGATCCTTTAAGGATGGTCTAATCCTCTCTTTGGCTCATGAGCACACTGAAAATCTATTACTGTCTTTCAGCAAGGCTCAATGACCCAGTGAGCTCCTTCTGCACCATGGTGATACTACAATTTAATGGTTCCAGTACTCACTTCCTCAAGAAAAGCAATCTGAACTTTATTTAGGTTATTTTAAAGTCTTTCAATTGCTTTTAATTTCTCTGTCCATAGATTGCATTGTTTTCAAGGGAAAGAGGTCACATTGAGCTTAATGCCAAAAAGTACAATTATCATTCAAAATTAACTAGCGTACACACCCTAATAACAATTCCATGTGGCAAGCACTATTATTGCTCTATTCCAGTGAAGGCATGGGTTTTTGTTTCAACAGTGCAGTGTCATTATAGCAAACAAAGTGAAATGCCGTAAAGCTATAATTAAAAGGTAGAAAAGTGCAGAAAACTCTCAGCCAGTTTCCATGAAGAGAAAAATAGAGCTAACACCTCAGATTTGGGAATGTTAATTTATTTATACAGCACGGTAACAGGCCCTACCGGCCCGACAAGCCCACACTGCCCAATTACACCTATTTTAACCTAACCGTACATGTTTGGAGTATGGGAGGAAACTGGAGCACCCGGAGGAAACCCACTCAGATATGGGAGAATGTATAAACTCCTTACAGACAGAGGCAGGAATTGAACCCCAATCACTTCTGCTGTAATAGCTTTGCCCTAACCACTATGCTACTGTGCCATGGTACTGTATCTATATTGTGTTCCTGTTCAGGCATTATTATGCTCAGTAACAATAACAAATGGGAAGGACTTTTTGGAGATTTGTGTCCTCCAAGACCTTGGGAGTTTATTTGAAACCATCTGCAATTACTTAGAAACTTAAATCAGAAGTCTGGTTGGCACAGAAAGAGGGTTGTTACTTAGGAGTTGACTACTCATTCGAGTTTAACCAGTTTTCAATAAGACTGTTGGAACAAATGCTATGTAGGAAAACACCCACCTCAAAAAGGGAGCCAAAGTTAGTTGCAAGATCAACCCTTCTCAACAAGTTATCAGGCAACATTGTTTGTAAATGAAATGAATACCAGATCAGATTTAAGCTCCTCGAGATCTCTATGCATCCCTATTTATCATTGTTCCAGTGTCTTCAGCTACTACTTTTCTGAAGTATGCTTCTACTTTTCTTTCCCTCTTTAGATGCTCCTTAACACCAACCTCTTCATCTTATCATCTTCTCATGCTGTTTGATTTTTTTTCCGATTGCATTCCTGTGAAGTGCCTTGGGACATTTTAACAGGTTAGTTTTTATAGAAATCCAACTTGACTTAAGAATATAATCATGATATTATCAAAAGCAAGCAAAAATACATGATTTTGGCTTTTATTAATGAATAAATTATGTGCAGCAGCTGCTTTATAACACTACTACTTTGATGGCAGATGAAGCCAAATCTTGTTAAACCAATGTCTATCTGCTTCATTCAGTGCACAAGAATCAGGCTGATACCTCAATCCATAGCTTTAACAGGATTACAGAATAAAAACAGAGAATGCTAAAAGTAATCAGGTGGTGCAGAGAAAGGAGGAGTTAATGTTTCATCAGAATTGGGACATGTTAATTTTTGATTAAAAGTTTTGACCTAAAACATCAACTGTAACTCTTTTCACAGATGCTGCCTGTCCTGCTGAGTGTTTCTAAACTTTCCTGTTTTTATTTCAGATTTCCAGCATCTGCATTAGTTTCCTTTTGGATTAACAAAGAATACCTAGTCATTCTTGATTTGCTGTTTTGAGAGTTATTTTGCTACCATGTACATCTTAAAAGTACTTCACTAGCTGAAATGTTCTTTGAGATTTCCCACGGATGTAGAGGTTGCTGCATCATCCATGGTATTGGGTTTAACTGGATCATACTTGAGGAAGGCCAAGTCTCCTGCCATCTGGAAATTCCAATGCAACTTGAATGGGGTGGAGATCCAGAACAATGGGCTCTTGCCCAAAAACTTGTCAGCACTTTAGAACTTTGTTTCACTGAACATGCTTTATAGATGTGAATAGATTTTCTTGCTGATACTATTTTATGTCATGTGTTATGCATCGCTATACCAACATAGATTGGGATGTGATAAGTAATGTGTCATTAATTAGGAGAATGGTACTCTGCTTCTATTAATTATCTGGGTTTGATGTCACCTAACTTATTTGCTTTTTATAGCTTGTACAGAGTGTTCCTGTTCGCTGATTCATAACTTTAAATAGCAGTTAATGATGCCAAAAACATAAAAGTTCACTCAAATGGAAAAGGCACAGCCATTCTTTGGACGTATTCATAACTTGGAGGCACAAAGTTTTTTTATTTCATATTGCGTATGGTACAACAAGCACCATAATTGCTGACAGTAACGTTAGTGAGAATATTAGTCTTATTTCCAAAATTAATTATCTTTTGGAAACAGAAGCCTCGAGTCCAGCCCACTGCCCACATTCCCCATTCCTCTAGGCTCCTTACCTGACATATATTATTGAAACATTTAAGTTTCAGAAAGGCCTTAATAATGGCGTATGCTGATAGGGTGTTTCCCCTCATGGGGGTATCTCAAAACAGGGTATCATTTCAAATGAAGAATCATTAAATAAGTATCTTTAAAACACAGAAAGGGATGTTTTTTTCTGTCTCAGAGTTTCATGAATTCATGAATTCCACCTGAGAGTGCATACAAGCAGTCACTGACTATCTTCTGAGATTTGGATTATAAGGGAGTCAAAACTTATGTGAAATAGGGAATAAAGCAAAGCTGAGGCCAAAATCAAGTCAGCTGCTAACTTATCGAAAGGTAAAGTCTGACCTTGGGGCTCATGGCTTATTCCTTCTTCTATTTCTTATGCTCTTAAGTTCTAGTACACTGAAAACCAGGAACTGTGCATTTTTTTTCCATTTAAGTTAAACAGGGAAAAAATATCCAGTAGGCTCCTTCACTCCAGTGTGACAATTATACTTTTTTCCTTTGTTCTCCCCATGTTCAATTCACAAGTGATATTGGCAAGAATCCATCATTCATTCATATATATATACACACATATACACACACACATATTATTTTTATTTATATATATATATATATAGACACATACACTTTTTCTTTATTTCCCCTCTCTCACACACACACACAAATCCACTATTTAGATCACAATTTCACAAAGGGTTTCACGACTTGCTCTATCACAAAGGATGCAATTTTCCAGTTGGATTTGGCCCAGAATTGTTGAATAAAACCCCCCAAAAATCGCTGAAGCATTGAAACAGTTAATGCAGCTAGGGTTCTTGATCCAAGGATTTGTCATAAATCCAATCCTGCATTTATCATAGTTTCAAGGAGTACCAAGGAATCAGCCATCCTGTTTCTCAAAGCTGTTGAGTTAGCTAAATAAGCGTTTGGTGAACTGTTGACATTCCACTATGTAACAAAAATAACTTTTAAAAGTTCAGTGAATTACATTGAAATATTTCCCTTTGGAGCATAATTCTGTCCTTACAGTAGCACAATGGTTAGGATACTGAAATAATTTCCAGAAGTCTGGGCTATTGATCCAAAAAGATGAATTTGGATCTAACAGCGGCAAGTGGGGAATTTAAAACCAAGTAACTGAATAATTAAACAATCAGGAATAAAAAAATATATCAGCAATAGTAGACATGAAACTACCGACCAGACTGTTGTAAAAACACATCAGTAATATCCTTCAGAGAAGGAAATTTACCATCTTTACCTGGATGCCTACGTATGTCTCCAGATCTGTACCTATGTGCCTGAATCTTATCTAAGATGATCCAGTAAGTCACCCAGCTGAATCTGAGGTGTTGTTCTTCTAGTTAATCCATCTTCCAGTCTTAAAAGAGGCAAGGCTGATTATACTAAAATAAGAGGACCTGGCAAAGATAGTCTGGGAGCATCTACTTGCAGGTAAGTCCACATCTGCACAGTAGGAAGCATTCAGAGAAGAAAGAGAGTGTTCAGGGCCAACATGTTCTGCAAGGGTGAAAGCCACAGGTAACAAGCACAGGGAACCTTAGATGTCTCTGGATAGAGGGTTGGATAAAGAAAAAAAAGCATACAGCAGGTATAGAGAACAAAAGACAGGGTAGGCCTGTCAAGACTATAAAAAATTTATGGAGGTTCTTATAAAGGAGATTAGGAAGGCAGAGGAGTTACAAAATATCAGACAAGATTAAGGTAAATCTGAAGGCATTTTATAATTAAGTGCAAAAGAATAACCAGGGAAAGAGTAGGCCCCATCGGGGACAACAGGAGCAACCTGTGCGTGGATCCAGAAGGAATATGTGAGGTCCTAAATTAATACTTTTCATCTGTATTCACAATAGGAACTTACAAAGGGGAAGACGAAATTCTTGTGCAAGTCTTCATAAATAGGAGGTACTTAATGTATTATTTGGCTTAAAGGTGGATAAATATCCAGAGTTGGATGAGATTATAATGTATATATGGTAGACTGCAAGAACCTTTCCTTGTATCAGAAATAGAAATAACTAGAGGATATAGATTTAGGGTAATGGGGAAGAGATTTAGAGGGGATCCTTTTCACCCAGAGTGTGGTGAGTACCAAGAATACACTGGTTGAGAGAGTAGTGAAAGCAGAGTCACTTACGTTTCAGAAGTGTCTAGACAAACACTTTGGCATAGAATGCTAAGCACTGGAAGACAGGATTAATACAGGTGGGTGCCCACAGGTTGGCTGAGTGGCCTGTTTCGGCACTGTGACTATGACTGAATGTCAGTCACCCCATTCAATGAATGGAGTGCTGTGTGTGTCAGCCATGGTTGGCACAAAGCCGAGGGCTCAAATGCAATGTGCATCCAACCCGTCGACTCAGTACGTTTTTGCAGTTCTGTGGCCCTCGTAATGTGTAAAAGGATTCAGCAAGAACTTACTAATGTGCACCACAGGCAGCCAGTGTTTGGAGGCATCACCACCCAGCAGTGTGACCCAGCATGTTGGCATGCCAGTTAACATCAACCCCATTGCTGTGTCTGGGGTCACAGAGGTCGCATTAGGTAAGGTTGGCAGATTCCCTATCCTGAAGGCCTACAATGAAACAAAAAGTGGATTTTATAATAACTGAAATGGAGTGTGGAACGAGCTGCCATCTGACGTGGTAAATGCAGGCTCACTTTTAAGTTTAAGAATAAATTGGATGGATACATGGATGGGAGAGGTCTGAAGGGTTAAGGACTTGGTGCAGGTCAACGGGACTAGCGGAATAAAGTTTTGGCACAGACTAGAAGGGCCAAATAGTCTGTTTTCTGTGCTATAGTGTTCTATGGTTCTATGAATAGTTTCACAAACATTGGTGATACCTGTTACTGTATTCCAGATTTATTTCAATATTGGAATTTAAATTCACCAGCAACTATGGTGGGATTTGAATTCATGTCTCCAAATCTTTAGCCCAGACCTTTAGGATAAGATATCTTATTTGTCACATGTCCATCAAAACACACAGGGAAATGCATCAATGCACTCTGCACTGTGTAATGAATTGACCTGCACAATCAGTAGACAAAACAAGTTTTTCCACTGTACCTCGGTACAAGTGACAATGATAAACCAATACCAATCTTTTTGCGTAGAGTTTTCTGAGGGCAGCCTGCAAGTGTCACCATGCTTCCGGCACCATCATAGCATGCCCACAACTTTCTAACCCGAATGTCTTTGGAATGTGGGAGGAAACTGGAGCACCTGGAGGAAACCCACACAGACA
>JARFYF010000050.1:12490655-12508875 GCA_030265395.1 Rhina ancylostomus
GAGTCATACAGCACAGAAACAGGCCCTTAAGCCCACCATGTCTGACCATTAAAACCCATCCAAACTGAACTGAAATGGGGAAAGAAGTATTACCGATTTACACTGATCCTATTTACCAGCACTTGGTCCATAGTCTTTTTTGCCTTGGCAATTCAAGTGCTTGTGACTAAAGGTTGTGACAGTACACACCATTTCCATCACCCACTCATGGACAATATAAATTTCTTACAGGGCACAGAGTAACTTCATAAGACTCTCAAAAATCTAGCAGAGTTTCCAGTCCAACTCTGAAAGGGCATGGGTCGAATTTCAGAATCACAGTGGCATAGATTCACACTGAGGAGGCAGAGCAAAAGGACGTTACCTCTGTCCAGATGAAGGGTCTCAACCCTAAATGTTGCTACCCATTTCCCTCCACAGATGCCTCCTGACCAGCTGAGTTCCTCTGTGTTTGAAGTTACCACTATATCTGCTTGTGCTCTGAGTGCCAGAGATAATTCTATTCTGACAACTAACCAACCTTTAGCTTTCCTGGGCATCACTATTTACAGAAAATAAATATAAAACTGCTGGTGCTAGTTGTGCATAATCGATAGATGATTTTTTCAATTTTAGCTAATAAAAAATGTGAAACAAAAAACCTCTTAACGTCTACCTGGATTTTGTTTTGTTCCTTTTCATCAATAAAACTCTGTGCCAGCAGTGGAACAGTGCAGATCTGTATTTTCATTCAATTTGCATGAAGAATGTTGCATATGGCTTTCAAAGTGTATCCATCAGCTACTGACTGATCCCATTCTTCTGCAGGATGTACAGGTCAGTTGTGTGACATTGGCTAAAAAGCCCAGAAGAGCAAAAGAAATCGGGTGAAGAATAAAAGGTATATAGGATTACATTAAAGAAATAACGATTTTGTTGAAGAAATCATTAAAGACCTGAACCAGTTTTCAATTATTATTACCAATTTTTATTTGGAAATGCTTTATAAACACCAAATGTTGGTGCATGGAAGAACATAATATTGGCAAAAGACCCCACCCATCCAGGTCATTCTCTTTTCTCTCCTCTCCCATTAGGCAGAAGGTACAGGAACCAGAGGGCACATACCACCAGGTTCAAGGACAGCTTCTATCCCATGGTGATAAGACTATTGAATGGTTCCCACATACGATGAGATGGACTGTTGACCTCACAATCTACCTTGTTTGACCTTGCACCTTATTGTCTAACTGCAATGCACTTCACTGTAGCTATGACACTTTATTCTGTTATTGTTTTTACCCTGTACTACCTCAATGCACGGTGTAATGAATTGATCTGTACGAATGGTATGCAAGACAAGTTTTTCACTGTACCTTAGTACAAGTGACAATAATAAAACAATACCAAAAATGCTCCCTCAAGTGAACCAAAGTAAATCTTAAAAAATTCAAGGCATAATTTATTCCAACAATGCCAGAGTAACGAGTTGAAAGAGCTACTGGAGTTCTCTGTGAAGTTGCAAATTTTGGACCTGGTTGGTGTGCACCTAATGGAATTTATTAGTGTGAAAGAGGACTTAATTAAAACATTTAGGTTCCTGAAGATCTTGACAGAGTGCACATGAAGAAGGTGTTTCTTCTTCTGGGAAAATCTAGAACTAGGGATCTTTATTTAAAAATAAGGGGTTGCCCACCGAAGACAGAAATAAGCCTAAATTCTTAACTTTCTTCTGCAAGAGCAGTGGAAGCAGAATCACTGGATGGGAGTTAGATACTTGTTCGCAAGGAAGTGAAAGGTCACTGCAGACGCATTTGAACATGGAGTTGAGGTTATAATCAGATCAGCTTTGATCCTATTAAATGGCAGAGGAAGTCTGAGAGGCCAAATGGCTAACTCCACCTTCTGAACCCTATTGTCCTGCTCTCCTTCACGAGGCCAGGAGGATCAGAGTTAAGTGATGACCTTTTACATCCACCTGACAAGGACTCAGCTGATAATCAGCATCTCCCAGAAAGCAACATCCCTAATGTATGTTGTGTCCCAGCCTCAGGAGTCAGACATGAATCTGCAACCATTTAACTCAGAATGCCACCAACCGAACCAGGGCTGACAAAATACTTTTGCACGTTTTTTCTGGGTGGAGTGGGATAGTGCAGAGAACTCAAGGCAACAAGTTTTCTTCTTTCACTTCACAGTTCTAATTCACTACAGAAATCAGCAAATGCACAGAAGCACAAAAGAACTGAATATTCAGTTTGGCTGTGAAGCACAGACTTTCATCCTTCCAATTGTGTCAGCTGGCTTTTCACAGAAACTACCGCGCTTGTTCCTGGCAAATTTCCATGCAAAACAATTGACAAAACAAGATGCATCATGAGAATCACTTCCATCATTGGGTAAACATTTCTCCCGTTCCAAATACTGATCAGGTGGTTACATTCAATGGCATGATTGATGTTGCTTTTTATGAATTTATAATGCACTCATTTGTAAGCAGTCACTAATTTTCACAGTAGGTTTGCGAGTTACATACATCACTAGGTTTTATTGCTGTTCTTGGTCTTCAATTCTTCTCCTGTATATTTGTTTTTCCCATTAAGACATGCTCAATGACACAGTGCTGACTTACATCATCAATAATAATAATTACCATTTCAAACTCTATTTCCAAGAAACAACATTTGCTTCATTTGCAACAAAAGGCTAGAATGCAAAATGCCTGCAGGGTAGTTGTGACCCATTAGGGTGCAGGCCTCAAATCCAACCAAGCGTATCTTTTTAATCAGTCTTATCTCATAACAAGGAAAACATACAGTAGTTGGGGACATTAAGACTTTGGCACCTAATTTCTAAGTTCATGAAGCTTTTAATTTTTGCTTGCAGCCATGGGTGAATGATTTGCGATATTGTACTAATTTCACTGGGACATGGAGCATTTGGAAAAAATGCAAAAACAACAGCCATTATTTCTGATATTTGAAAAGCGCTGTCTGTGTGTTTTCCTGTCATTGTTATGCCTGGAAAATGGATGGCTTTATAACTGTAGCAGCTGTGTGACCAAACTTTCCATTAGTAGTCTGGGTGAAATTCATGATTTTGAATTAACTAGCTACATGGCTGTTTCAAATAAAATATTAATACAGCCAATCCCCACATTACAGCCGTTCAGATTCCTGAAATTTGCCCTTGTGGAATTTGCAAATCACCACCCAAAAATCTGAGATACGGAATAAAATTCACTCATACTGAATGAATTAACAAACACAAAATGCAAAAGAAACAAGAAATATTGTTCATTTTTATGTTTTGTCACTCAGTACTGTGGGGCAGTAAGATTTGGATATGACACCAGCGTGTTGATTGGGTTGGAAGTCACAGCTACGTTCCTCCTTTGCCACGCCCTCTCCAGTCCCGGGACATGTGAACAGACATCTCCGAGCGAAGCACTGCTCTGGTCTTCAGTTTGAGGCATTTTTTTCTGATGCATTATATTACAGGGAACTGCAGTAGAATTGGCCAGCTTCTTAAAATAATCCCTTGGCCTTTTACTTCACTTCCAGTAAATCATCATGCTTTAAAACATTACCACTGAGTGCCTTCTTTGCCACCTTTCTCCCCACGAACTCCAATCCTCAAATCGCATCCCTTTCCCTGATATCCCCACTTCCTAAACCCGTTCCTAATTCACTTGCCTTGTACACCTGAGCAAATGCCTTGCAGGTGAAGAGAACTGCTGTGCTGCACTCTGAGATGCTATACACTAATCTGTATTGATTTGAAAACTAATAAAAAAATTGAAAAAGAAAGAAAAGAAAGGACTCCCAAACACACCCACTAATAACTCTGGTGCTGACTTTAAGTGCAATCTCTTTCTGAGCTGAACAAGGGATCAGATCCAACATTGGATCATGAAGCAATCTACCTGTTTGTCACTGTTCCAAAGGCCATCCAGAAATTGGACTGCATTTTTGCATGATATTGTATAATCAGAGCAGAGAGGTAAAATTAAAAACAAGGAGAAAAATAGTTAGGGAACTCACTTTTACCATTGTTCTCAGCTAGCATAATTAAAATTTTAAAAATCTGTTACGGAAATGCCAGAGAACAAAATCAGAATATTGCAAATTCTCCCACAGCTTTGTTACAGTAAGATAATTCCATATACAAATGTTTCAAGATAGAGTGAAGGATGCAACTTTCCAAATGTTAACTCTTTTGTTGCAGAACCCCTTGCACTCTCTAAATGAAAAAAAAAGTAAAATCTTAATTCTTGACGTATCTTGTGGATAATAACTGATAAAAACATGATAGAGTTGTGTATACATGAGTTCACACCTAAGTGCATTGCTGCTCTGGCCTTAGCTGAGTAAAATATCCCAAAGTACTTCAGAGGAGGATCATCAAACAAAATTAGGCATCGGAAGATAGCAGGATAGATGTTCAAAGGCCTACTGAAAGGACTATCTTTTGAGGAGCATCCTTGAAGGATGAGAGAGAAGCAGAAAGTTAAAAGAAGATATTCCTAAGATTGAGAATGAGAAACTACTAATTGTTGGTGACCCAAAGGGCAAGTTAGTGAACGGTATTGATTCAGCACATTTTTAAGTCAAGATATGAAACAGCTGGACATAATCATGTTTTCCAGTACAGTAGGTTCAAGGGAAATAGTGTTTCATGGAGACCAAAGTGTCTTTAATAAGTAAGGACATTGATAGCTAGATACATTTTGACCTGGAGTCACTTTATCTTGTTAAACCCATATCACAGGTCATAGAATTATGCTGTCTGAAAATACCGGATCAGTCAGATTAATTAAAATTGAGAAAGGCTAGCTGTTGCATCAACAAACCAGTTTAAATTTTAGAATATGCTACTTCTCTGTTCTTGTTATTAAAAAGTTAAAAATTATCTTGTGAGCAAAGGTGGCTCCTTAGAGAACCTAAACTATGGGTAAAAAATGTTATAAAAGTTAATAAATGGTCTGTAATTTCAGTTTCCTTTTTATAATTTGGCATTTGACAGACTCTTAAATCAAGCCAGCTTGGCTCAAATATCTGCAGCTTCATTAAGACCAGCGCAATAGGAAAAATATTCTTTTTTTTCCAGTTCTACAAATTGTACAAGCCACATCTCATTTAGCAAGTTTAGGCAGTCTGCCCATAATCAGTACTTTCAAATTAAATTATAACTGTGCCTAAAACATCCATAAAGATACCTGGGCAATTCCAGAGAGGGTGAACTGATGGCATATGTTTGAATGTATAAAATGCAGGGCGATCAGTGGACATGTCACTTCTAAGGAGATATGGTTAGGCCAAATAACGATGACAGGCGAGAGGCACCTGTATTCATTACTTATTTTTGGTCATACCACCCAACATAATAGGTCCCCAACTAAAATAAGATATGCAGTGTTTAATGAAGCATTATGCTTGATTCGTTTTTGTGTACTTTAAGAATTTAAATCAAGGTGCTAAATCATTCCAGAACATTGGGGCTTTAGGCAGCAGAACTGTCTTGATGCCATGCTACAATTCTTGTGATGATGCAACTTGAAGACTCCTTGCACCAACACAAAAAGTAACCACAGAAATGCTGTTTAAGCTCGTCTTGGAGAAAGAGGTGAGGGAAAGGTGAATATTGATTTTCATTTCAATGGCTGTAAGATTATTTTTATGAACAAACTATTTTTTATTACATTACACAGCTTTACAACAGACTTTGATTAGATTCTTGGTGTGAGTTTCAATTGTACATGTCTGTGCTTGGATCTCTGGTGGTATGTGTCTGTGCTATCTATGTTAACTAACTGTGGATTGGATTATTACAGATTGGATCTGATCTTTAGCAATGGTCACCACAAATCTCATTTACTATAGTTTAATAAAACCTTGTCAACGGATTGCTCCAAAGCTGGTTCAAATATCTCTTAACTGATAGCAAGACTATACAACTAACATTGGAGCTTGGCTGCCTAACCCATGCCCAATGGGCTTTGACCCCATGTGGTTGGGTCAGGGTCATGTTTAATATCCAACAATTAATAAGACCACAAGCTCAGGTCTGATCAGTCCAGATCAGCTCTTTATAAATCAAAGTGTTAATTTTCAGTTCTTTATAAAATTAACACACCAGAACATATTTACAGGGCAATATGAGGGCACTGCAAAGCTGGATTTTATGTGCCACATGCCGAGACTGGATCGAGATTCTGGATGGCAATGGTCAGGATGGTTATCGATGAAAATTACAGATACCCAGGCTCAGGTTGGTTGAGATTGGCCAAGATCTGGTCAGATTTTAAGTTTATGCCTGAGCACATCTTGAACCTTCTGTAACCTGTTTTAATTAATCCCATTAACTTTGCTTTGTACCAAACTGGATATGCAGCAACATGAAAGTGACAATTTAACTCTGAGTTCAGGTCAAGGTCTGATTCTTTAGATCATTACAACCAAGCATTCTTTCAAGCAAGCTATTGCAGATCAGTTGAAGCTTATTATGAATACAGATTAGTTTCAATGCAGTACAAAATTACATTTAACATGCCCCCAATATGCCTATTGAACCAAGAACTTAAACAGAAACAACTACTTTAATCCTATGGTTACAGGGTTGTGTATAGGTATTTCATGTTGGACAGAAGTTCAGGGCATTAAAGAGTTTTTGCCTGTCTTGTTTAAAAATACAAATCTCTCTGGATTTCTAAGAACCGATAAAAAGATCCATTAAAATAGATGAACTTGAAGGGCCTCTATCTTGGGTGCAAGCCATATCCAGCTTTTTTTCTTAAATGGAGTTTATATTGTTCCCAGGGAATCTGCAAAGCAATCACAACTAATTATGAGCTAATGAAGTAAAGACTTAACTAAATAATTTACAAATAGTATACCAACCAGAGTGACTTGTCAAAACAAGGATATTTCAGGACAATGTGGAATTGAACAAGGAGTAAATTAAATGCCTATGGCAATAAAGTTGGATTCAACATGGTTTAAAAAAAAGAGAAAATGCAAAAGGTACAATCAAGGTACAACAAAAGTTGTTGTTCTATGTTCAAACATGACAATGAAAGAACATAGACAATGACACCTATCATTCCAGAAAGAGACAAGCGGAATGGCAGGACCGAGCAGAAAGTGATAGTCATTAAGAAGTCCTTAAGGCCATTGTTAACAGGATTACTTTACTGATTGAAGCTGAAGCAAGAGAGTAAAAGGCAAAAAGAAAGTCACAGTGAGCTATTCCATTTAAAATAATTTTGCCAGTTTCTCAAGAGCATCATTGCGGTAACTTTTTCTTCTTTGAAATCAATTAATATAATTGTTTAATGAGAAGGGAACTTTCAATTTAAAAAATTCAGATGCATGTCTAAAGGCACATTTGCTCCTAACGTTCGCATCAGAAACCACACATCAACCAGGTTTCTTAACTGAAAGTTCCCTTCTCATTAAACAATTATATTAATCCATTTCAAAGACAAAATGTTACTGCAATGATGCTCTTGAGAAAGTAGTGAAATTATTTCTGTATATGGATCGACAGAGGCAAATTTTCTAACAGTCATATTTAACCACTGGATTGACTTTAAAACCCACGTATTTTCAGAATCAGAATCAATTTATTGTCACTTCCATATACACTTACAGCATGCATGGGAGTGAAATACCGTACTCCTCTGATCAAGGTGCTGGTCACATTAAAATTTTGTTAATGTACACGAGTAGGACAGTGGTTACAGATGTGAAAGAGCTACAAGGCTATGAGATTAGTTGAATAGCACTGGACTCTTTCCCTGCAGCACTCTTGACAGAAATTTGCTCTAACACTACGTTCTGAATATTTAGAAACAGAATGTGCTTCCTTCACATTCTGAAAAAAAATAGTGCTTGTTAGAATGGTCTGAATTTAGAGTCATAGAGTCATACAACATAGAAACAGGACCTTTGCTCCACTGCATCTAGGCCAACCATCATGTCTATTTATTCCAATCCCATTTACCTGCATTAATTCCATTGGCCTCTGTGCCTTGCTTATTCGAGTATCTGACCAGATGCCTCTTAAATGTTATCACTGTTCCTGCCTCCACCACCTCTTCGAGCAGCTCGTTCCAGATACCATCTATACTTTGTGTAAAAAATTTATCCCTCAGATCCCCTTTAAACCTCCCCCATCTCACCTTGAACTTATGCCTTCTAGTATTAGGCACCCCTGCCACTGGGAAACAGATTCTGGCTATTTATCCTATCTAAGCCTTTCATAATTTGATACATCTTAATCATGTCACCTCTTGGCCTCCTTTGCTCCAGGGAAAACAGACCCTTCTACCCAATCTCTCCTTATAACTCAAGCCCCTTGATCCCTGCAACATCTTTGTGAATATTTTCTGCATCCTCTCCAGCTCAGTCACATCCTCCCTGTAATGTGGTGACCAGAACTGCACACAGCAGTCCAAGTGCAACCTAATCAATGTTTTGTACAACTGTAACATGACGTCCCAATTCTTGTACGCATTCCCTTGCTCTATGAAAGTAAGCATGCTGTACGCCTTCTTCACCACTCTAACTGTGCTACTGCTTTTGGGGAACAATGTACTTGTACCCCAAGGTCTATCTGTTTTACAACACTCCCCAGGGCCCTGACATTCACTGTGTATGTCCTGTCATGGTTTAACTTCCAAAATGCATCCCTTAACGCTCGTCTGAGTTAAATTTCATCTGTCATTCCCTTGCCCACTTTCCCAGTTGATCAATAGCCCACTGTAAGCTTAGACAACATTTTTCTCTGTCCATTATACCACCAATTTTTGTGTTACCTGCAAACTCACTAATCACGTCACATACATTCTCATCCAAAGCATGAAGATGTATATGACAAACAACAGATCCTTGCAGTGCACCACTGGCATTCCCTACCAATCTGAAAAACAATCCTCCACCACCACCCTCTGCCTCCTACCACCAAACCAATTTTGTATCCAACCAGCTAGCTCACCCTGGATCCCATGAATTCTAACTGTCTGGACCAACCTACCACACAGGGCCTTGTCAAAAGCCTTGCTAAAGTCCATATAGATAACATCTACCACCCTGCCCTCATCAATCCTCTTGGTCACCTCTCCAAAAAACTCAATCAAATTTGTGAGACACATTTCCCACACACAAAGCCATGCTGACTATCCCTAATCAGTCCTTGCCATTGCAAATACAAATAAATCCTGTACCTCAGAATCCCTCCCAGTAACTTCCCCACCATTAATGTAAGGCTCACACAGCTTGTAGTTCCCTAACTTCTGCCTGCTGACATTATTTAAAAAAGGCACAACATTGGCTATCCACCAATCTTCCAGTATCTCACCCATGGCTAATGAAGCTACAAAATTCTTTGCCAAGGCCCTAGCATTCTCCTCTCTTGCTTCCCATAACATCTTTGGATGCACCTGGTCAGGACCCATGGATTTATTCACTTCTAATTATTTCAAGACCTCCAACACCTCCTCCTCCAAAATATTAATCTGTTCCAGGATATCACTGTTCCCTCCTGTGAACTCATTTGCTTCCCTGTCCTTCTCCACAGTAAATATTGACGAGAAATATTCATTTAAGACTGCCCACTTCCTGGGGCTCCACACACAGATTACTACAATGACCTTTAAGTGGGCTTTCTCTTTGACTAGCTACCTTTTTACTCTTAATATAGTTTTAGAATATTTTAGGGTTCTCCTGTATCTTGAGCAACAAACAACCTGCTTGAGGAAATCAAGCAGCACATGTGGGAGGAAAGGAATTGTTGATGTTTCAGGTCGAAACCCTACATCAGAATACAAGTGCGACTCGACACACTGAGTTCCTCTAGCAGTATGTTTATTGCTCCAGATTCCAGCATCTGTAGTCTCTTGTTTCTCCCATGTCTTATCTGCTCAGGATATTTCATGGCCCCTTTCTGCCCTCCTAATTTCTTTTTTTAAAGTGTAATTCTACATCCCCAAAACTCCTCAAGGACTCACTTGATCCCAGCCGTCTATACTTGACTGTGCCTCCTTCCTTTTGCTAACCAGACCTTCAATATCCCTCATCAGTCCTTCAATATCCCTCATCAGTCAAGGTTTCCTAATATTGCCAGCCTTGCCCTTCACTCTGACAGGAATGAGCTGGCACTGAATTCTTCCTATCTCACTTTTAAAAGCCTCCCATTTGCCAGCGATCCCTTCAGCTGTGTTTAGAATTAGGTGAAATTGATGCAATATCCTTCCAAATTTGCTGGCAAGATAAAACCAGAAAATATCATCATGCCTCAGTGGCGCCCTGCTCACCACCCAAAATTTAATCTGCTTGAACATTGACAAATTAGAGGTATCAGTCATCTTGTTCACAGATATGATTAAACTTGCAAAGGCAGAGTTAGCTGCAAAGATAACTTTGATCTTTACTGTCATTTCATTTTTGAAATCGATCTTGTAAAAATCGAGAGTGCCAATTGACTCACTTAATCCTGACCGTAAGATTTGAAGACAGGAGGACAGAAAGTATTTGCCTTCATTCATGGTTCTCAGATACTTCTATAATATTGACAATAAGGCTGAATTCCACTTCATTCTTAACAGGTTAGCTGGTTCAAAATCAGAGTCTTATCATCGCCTGTAGGTTATAGCAGCAAGTTCTGTGTTACTGGACTGGTTATCCAAAAGGCATTTCCAAATAATCTAGAGACAAGTTCAATTTCCACCATGGCACCTAGAAAATTAAAATTCAATTTTATGTCCCTTCATATTTACGCACTTTACAGATTGCATTTGGTATCAAATTTAAAAGCTGAGAAACAACTCTATTTTCACTGCATATCTTTTTCCCGAGGTTTAGTGCATTACAAAACTAGCATTTCTCAATAGATATAAACATGCCTTGATATTCTTTTGTATGATATGTGAGTGAAATTTACCCGAAATCCAAATGATAATCATGAATATGATGGTATGAGTGGGCTCCATCTGTGCTGCTGATTTCTATGATTTCTTGATCAAGTACCCTGTGTGTATTGTGGTACCCCTCTGTAAATTTGATTCAAGTCCATTGCACGTATGATGCGTATAATGAAAATCTCACTGCAAACAAATTTTTAATATTGCACTTGTGCTGATGTCATTTGGTGGACTTATACCACATAAAAAGTAGTAGGGAAAACAAAGATCCCAATGAAAAATGAGGAGACAAATTTCCTGACAGGCAGTAAGACACCCAAGTGCCCAAGATGTGCCCAAAATTATTCTATTCCAGTCAACCTAATTTTCAACAGCACAGGCCCATTTCTTTTTGCAGAAATGTGTTAATAAATTTCTAGCGCTTAAGAATTGTCCTTTACTCTGGACAATCTCCAGGTCAACCAGGCATAGGAACAAAGGCCCTATTCATTTTGTTAGGGATTCTTAGCCTTTAAAATAGGGGAGTTAAAGTGATACCGTATTTTAAAAATATCTTGGTTGTGTTTTTAATAATTTCAAGTGATTCTATGTGCTCTTAATTAAGTATTTCTTTTATTTCTTTTTAATTTCAAAGCATTTACAGCAATTTTAATAGCTCTAAATGTCTCTGAACATAAGAAACATATAAAGATTGTTAAATTTCTTGACACCTTTGATGCAAGGCAAGCCTTCAGTTCTAGCTGTCTGGTGTATTCCAGCGATAGGGTCCCATCAGTGTTTGTGCATTGCTGAGATCTCACTACATTTTGGCAGATGCCTCCAGGATCAAGTGGAAGACAAGATCTAGTACAATTTGTAGTCTAAAATGTAGACCAGGGTTTAGGAGACTATTTGTTCTTCTTTTTCATCCATATCTGTTGGCAAAAGAGGCCTCCATTTATCTTAATACTGCACTAAGATGTTGGGCCAAGATCAAATGATCAAATCTGTAAATCCACAGCCTTCTGCCTCACTACTGTCAACTTTGATAATCTATCCTAGAAAACATGACAACGCTGTATCCTTTGTGATACATGTACCTAAGTTGTAAATGATAATGGCTTTTCTAACTAATCCATCAACGGAGCACAGACATTAGTCTGAGACAAACCTGCTTTAGGCTGATGGTTCCACTAAAATCCACCAGTGAGGTGCTCTTTGAGGATCAGTTGTCTCCAACTTCATGCCTATGTATCACAGCATTAAAATTAGACACAAGATAAAGGTCAGATGCTCAGGTGCATTTTGCCCCACAGTTTTTTTTGCTATGTGGGCCATTAGCATCCAGATTGGCAAAAAAACTTCTGTTAAATGAGCTTCTGCTCAGAGAGAGCAGTGAAGTGCCAATTAGATGGGCCTAAGAGTGGGTCAGCCTTGATTTCCCTTTGCTGTCCAGTAGTTCTGGATATTGAGGACCAAGCCTGATCGTGATGAAGCAGTATCAGTTCTGGAGAGTGTGGGGAAAAGTTGGTAGAGGGATATGAAGTGGGGACGGGGGTTGGAGAGAGACAGACAGACAGACAGAGTGAGAGTAGAGGACTCGGAAGTCTTGGTTAAAATAACTACACAGAACCTTTTGTTAAAAGGATTCTTTAATTGTGGAATTTCGGACCCTGAGGGAGCTTTGTGATATATTTGTACTCACAGCACATAGCTGTCTGCTGGATCCAAGATGGAAGACTGAGTAGTATGAAATTTAAAATTTATTTTGAAGTGTGATTCTTTGACATCAATATGCATGATTAATGTGCTTAAAGCTAGTGCATTCCTTTCCCTTTGTGTAGATCATGGTTACTTGACAGATCTATTTCAGATAAAATTGATTTTAGAAATAATGTGGTATGCAACTTTTACAAAGGTTTAGTTTTAAAAGCACTTTTTCAAAGAACTTGTATATTATTACTTTCTTACCAGTTGTCATATCCTTTTGAGCCAAGGCATCACGCACTCCATGCCAAAGCAATGCAATTTGTTCATAAGTTGGTGTGGAATCCAAACGTATGGTGTTCTCTCTATTAAGAGAGTCTTGTTTGGTACCATTATCCACATTTTCTTGTTGTGTAGTATTTACTGAAGATGTTTCTTTATTAACAATTTCATATGAGCGGACTGAATAGGAAGAAGGAAATGTTGTGATACTAACAGACCTATTGCTTGAAGAATATACCTGAGGCTGAAGGTCTGAGATTATTGCACTCTCGGTGGTGCCTTTATCTAATGGCATGATTTTCACTGATGTGTTCGAACATGCATCAATAACGTGAGTAGGATGCATCTGTGATTGACCACTGCTATTATAATTGACAGCTGTCCTTTGCGACTGCTTGCTGTCAGTTGCTGGTTTTGGTGGTGGATGGGGTACCTTGACTTTACCCTGAGATTTTATTACTTCACTGGCAGACAGTGGTCTGATTATGGTACCTTTCCTGCCGGAAGAAAATTTAGCTGAATGGGCTCTTTTAACCATTTTGGCATGCTTTTTCCCTCCCAAGGATTTTTCAGGTTCAGCAATATTGTTTTTTGCATTCATTTTGTGATCTGAACATCGAGTTCCTGTGGCTGTCCAGGACCGTTTAGTAAAACGGTAATCAGATGACGCAGCTGAAATTACTCCATGGGTCGTAGAAACAGTTTCTGAAATTACAGGCGCTGCCATTGTGATGTCTCCCCAGGTTTCATTCAGCTGATGGCCAGACAGATCATAATTTACAGCAATCTTTTGATCAGCATTTAATGTGTTCCACTTTGATTCTTTGTTATTGTTCACATTTGAATTAACATTAACAATATGGTCATTATTTTGAAAATGAGTTGACTGTAATTGAATCTGACTTGTTAATCCCAAACTTTTAATGTCTGTTGTACTTCCAGATTCTTCTCCAGTAACTTCATCTTCTTCCTTCTTAAATTGGTTGGTTTGGTCAATCTCATCCAGCCACCTCAGCTTTTTCTTTGTTGGATTTTTATTAGTTTCTACGTCTTTCATTTTTTTAAGCTCCACACTATCTCTAATAGAGGATGGCATGTGAATACCTAGCACATTGCAAGCAGATAATGGAGATTTGGTCTTACCATTTCCATATTTTGATACTTTCTTAAGTATCCCTTTCAAAATTTTGAATTTTTTTTCTTGGATAGAATTCTTGTTGGCTTTTAATCTGCTGGTACTCATTGATGAATGTGTTACTGGTTCATTTTCTTTTCCGTCTGTCATTTTAGTTCCAGAGTCAGGTTCAGATGAATTAAATGCTGCTTGAGACACTTCTGACTGAACAGGTCTCTGACCGGCTGCTGCAGAATGTCTGATTTTGACATTAAAGTTATATTTGTTGAGTGATGTTTGCCTGTCTTCAATTTTGCTGGAAATGTCAGTATTTTTGTTCAATGTGAAAGGAGAATAAATAGATCTATTAGCAGCACCAACACATGTCTGTTGATGTGTTTGTTGGATCTTTTGACTGTCATTTACACTGTCAGTTTCTGCTCTGCCACTGCCCATTTGTGACTCCTGATTTAAGGTTAAAAAGATAGGTGTTGCTAAGGGCAGTTTTAAAGGATGAAATGATGCAGGTTCTATTTGGTGCTTTATTTCTACTCTGCCCTTCACTCCTGAAGGCTGTGTTGTTTCTCTAGGTGTTGCATCTGGCGTTGACCAGGCATTGCAAGGAATTACTGCAGAATGAGCAGATTGGCCCATGGAACTTTCAGGAGAGTCTGTGGATGTTGGATGTTTTTGTACTGAGTGGGAATTACTATCTGCCACTTTATGTTGATTGCTATTAAAACATTTAGTTGAATATGCATTTTGATGTATCTCAGTAGATGAAACAGAGTTTGAGTCAAGCCATTTAGATTCAGTACTTTTGGAAGCAAATGTGTGTAGCTTGTCACTCAAATGTTCCTCTGCAGTTGAAGCTTCAGTTCCATTTGTTATTGCAATCCAAGGAGAAGAAATGGGAGTCCTGCTGTTATCCAAGTCATTGATCCAGGCACTTATGTGTCCTGCTTTTAGAGGATAAAACTCTCTCTTACCAAAGGCAAAAAAATGTTTTAAAGATGATGTGTGATCAGCATTTTGCCCCTCAATTTCTAGGCTGTCAAGACTTGATAAGCTTTGAGTCTCATTAAGTTGATTGATTTCTTTTTGGAATTCCTGAGAAATTCAAACATATAGTTTATTTGTTTAACAAAATAAAATGACCGAAAGGTTTATGTGGAAAGCAATATCACCTAGTTTCACTAAATTCAGTTAAACTATTCCTATACCTATTTAACAGCTGATCAACAAAGATGACTGTTCCTTCAGTGCAATATTAAGAAGGTGCTACATTGTAGGATAAGTTGTCCTTTAACTGGCTTTAAAATGAGGACCTATCCGCCCAGCAAAATGATCATACCTAATCCAGTGAACTATTTGAAAGAAATGTAAAAGCCTCCAGTGGCTTAGCCCTCAATATACAGCATAAAAAACTGATGATTATTGATTCCTTTGCTGTGTCCAAACTGACTACTGCAAATTGGTTTCATAACATTGCCCTTCAGCAATCCATATTTGGAAGGATTTGGAATAGCAGTGTAAGTGCCATACTTGCAAAGACAGTTCACGTCCAGACCATTTTAACTTTTGCTTCTGTTTATTCATATTTCCACTCTTGGGCTCTTTTGATCAATATTTTAGAATCTTCAGAAATGGCCTAGTAATAAATTAACCCCATAAAACAATCGCTTATCGTTCAAAAAAAAGTTACCTTCATTCTGTTTATTCTCTGCTTTCACAATTCTAGCCATTAGAAAATATTTTCATATCTCACTATTCCCTGCACTTTAAAAAAACTGTCATCATATCTGTTTTTCTGCTACCTCTTGCACAAATTCTGCCCATTGAACAAATAGTTTTAAAATGTTTTTAGGTTGGAACAAAACAATTCATGTAGCCAAAGTAATGTAAGAAGCTAAGGGTACATGTAAGTCAGAAAATAAAAGTACTAAATATTTTTTCATTATTCAATTTATATTTTAATTCATCCTTTACTTCTTGCTTCCATTTTAGATGTAGTTACAAAGGTAATGTAGTTCATTATTTGCAAAGTTTAGGCTATGGTGTTATATTAATGCCAGTATGTTTCTTTTCCTTTCTCTCCTATTTTTCTTATCTCTTCATCTCCATTTACCTCCGTGACTTTGGTAGGATTTAAGGTGGTGCAGTTTCTGTTTAAAAAAAAATCAAGATAGGCTATGAACCAGCACTGCCTATCAAAATCTAGGTAAATAGCCTCTATCCCTCTATGCATTGCCTTGCATCCCTCCTCCCCCACAATATTCCTTGTTCATGTCCTGTCATTTCCTAGGTCAGTGGCTGGTCTGTAGCTGTATGCAGAAGATTTTAACGGTCATTCCCAGATGTCAGGGGAGCTCAGATGATAGATTGTCCAAATTTTATTTCAGAATCACTGGCATTCAGAAAGTCACAGGTGTGATGCATGTTAGTTAGTGCTGATGACCTGTCAGAGCATTGTCAAATGATCTACACTTGCAACTGCAAGTTGATTGTGGATACTGAAATCAATGGACACTTTTAGAACTCTTAAGATTGTGTGAGTTTGTTCAGCAACCTGCACTACAGTTTTGTGTAACTCCCCTACAATGGTGATGAGGGTTTGTGACTACAGGATTATTGATAGTGATATTGGAGCACATTGCAAAGAGTGTGGCAAATCTGGAGCATGGAGCCTGGCAGAATCGTGAGAAACAGCATCAACACCTGTGATGATAGCAGGCCAACCACAATCTACATTTGTTGGAAAATTGGGAGATAATGAGAACATGTCTTTAGTACCTGTTTGGAATGCATGGAATTGTTCTTCTGTGCCTATAACATTACAGAGGTAAGAGGAGGAAATGGTAATGACAATGGAGACATTCAGGAGCAAAGATATCCTATCCACTTGCATTATTAGTTAATATTTTGGCATCTTGCAGCCAGATTGATGCCCAAGTTGTTGAGATATTACAGAACCATGTTAACCCAGAGACCTTTGAAAGTTACAAATTTAGAAGGCATATCCAAAAGCTCAAATGAGGAAGAAGTGATTTCACTGCTGAAGGTAAGAATTTGTCACTTCCACACATTCTTAGACCAAGTGGCAAAAGATCAATTTGTATGTCGCCTTGCCAACAAGCATATTCAAGCAAAGCTTTTAAACACATTAGAGTACAATGTTGAGAAGGGATGCAATATCATAATCAAGGTGAAAGTGGTGTCAAAGAATGTAAGGGAGCTTTGGTCAGTGTAGATGCAGAGATGCAAGTCATGTGCAATTGGCAGATGTGACAATGGCAGCTTCTTCCTCTCTCTGTTTAGATCACTTAAGAAGCAGCACCACCAGGGGGGAACCACAGGCCACGTGATGCAAAGGGCAGGAAGCCTTTCTATCAGTGTCAGGACAACTATATGGGCCTCTTGTGTCTCTTCAGCAGCACATTGAAGCTGTAAGCCTAGAAAGTGGAATAGGCTTGAGGGTGGAGCAGATTAATTTTTATGTTCAGGACACTTCATCACTTCAGCTGTTGCAAGGGGGAAATTATGTAGCATAAGTCTGCAAAGGCAGGCAAATTACATCAGGCACAGATGAACATTCATGGCAATATGGGTGCAATCTCCTGCTCCTTGAAATGCAGGGAGCCCCACAATTCTCAAAACCTCTCATACCAGATACCAGGAAGGAGATGAATTCAGTTCTCCAAGCAACTGTATCTGATCTCTCCTGGATCAGTGAGCTGCAAATTGTAAGATCTTACATATTGCACAATCTTCAGACAGGAAGGATCTTATAACTAAGGAATCTTAAACCTTCATGGTTATTAGTTCAACTGATGGGAAGCCTTTGGCCTCTCTCTGGGGCTGTATCTGTGCCTCCATGGTAGATAACCCTGGTCACCTTGTGAAAATAAAGGATATTTCCTGAGGCACTGGTCTTCAGTCATATGCAAGAATAAGAACTGCCATCAGAATACTTTTTGTGGTTGGGGTCTCCAGTTCAGAGCTTTCTCCACATTATCCCCTGCCTTGCACAAGGTTGTCCTGCTCATTGGGCCTTCTGTGTCATGATCCACAGTATTTGGCACACTCGCCAAACTGCATATATCTGCTGCCCATGGAGTATCTGAAAACTCCAGATATGGCTTTTGTTCCTGTAATTTTTCAAAATTTTAATAATTGCAACTTAATCTCCAAAACAAAAGCTGATGATCATTCTAAACAGTGCAGGTGGGGTAAGCTTC